>PVIY010013735.1:0-58290 GCA_004026745.1 Myrmecophaga tridactyla | reverse complement strand
ATATCCATATGCAAAAGAATGAAAGGGGACCCGTATCTCACACCCTATACAAAAGTTAACTCAAAATGGATCAAAGATCTAAACATTAGGTCTAAGACCATAAAACAGTTAGAGGAAAATGTAGGGAAATATCTTATAACTCTTATAATTGGAGGTGGTTTTATAAACCTTACACCTAAAGCAAGAGCACTGAAGAAATAAATAAATAAATGGGAGCTCCTCAAAATTAAACACTTTTGTGCATCAAAGAACTTCATCAAGAAAGTAAAAAGCCTACACAATGGGAGACAATATTTGGAAACGACATATCAGATAAAGGTCTAGTATCCAGAATTTATAAAAAGATTGTTCAACTCAACAACAAAAAGACAGCCAATCCAATTACAAAATGGGAAAAAGACTTGAACAGACACTTCCCAGAAGAGGAAATACAAATGGCCAAAAGGCACATGAAGGGATGCTCAACGTCCCTGGCCATTAGAGAAATGCAAATCAAAACCACAATGAGATATCATCTCACACCCACCAGAATGGCCATTATCAACAAAACAGAAAATGACATGTGCTGGAGAGGATGTGGAGAAAGAGGCACACTATTCACTGTTGGTGGGAATGTAAAATGGTGCAACCGCTGTGGAAGGCAGTTTGGTGGTTCCTCAAAAAACTGAATATAGAATTGCCATATGACCCAGCAATACCATTGCTAGGTATCTACTCAGAGGACATAAGGGCAAAGACACAAACGGACATTTGCACACCAATGTTTATAGCAGCATTATTTACAATTGCAAGAAGATGGAAACAGCCAAAATGTCCATCAACAGACGAGTGGCTAAACAAACTGTGGTATATACATACAATGGAATATTATGCAGCTTTAAGACAGAATAAACTTATGAAGTATGTAACAACATGGATGGACCTTGAGAACATTATGCTGAGTGAGACTAGCCAAAAACTAAAGAACAAATACTGTACTGTCTCATTGATATGAACTGACAGTAGTGAATGAACTTGGAATATTTCGTTGGTAACAGAGACCATCAGGAGATAGAAATAGGGTAAGATATTGAGTAATTGGAGCTGAAGGGATACAGATTGTACAACAGGACTGGATACAAAAACTCAGAAATGGACAGCACAATACTACCTAACTGTAATACAATTATGTTAAAACACTGAATGAAGCTGCATGGGAGAATGATAGAGGGAGGAGGGCTGGGGACATAAATGAAATCAGAAAGAAAGATAGATGTTAAAGATTGAGATGGTATAATCTAGGAATGCCTAGAGTGCATAATAATAGTGAAATGTACAAGGTACAATTTTAAAAATGTTTTTGCATGAGGAAGAACAAAGGAATGTCATTATTGCAGGGTACTGAAAATAGATAGTAATTAATATTTTAAAATGTCACCTTCTGTGTGAGACTAAAGCAAAAAATGTTTATTTGGTATAAAATTTATATTTTGACTAGTGCATTTCCTAATATAACTTATGTAGATAGTTTGATTGAATGCCATAAGTACTTGGAATCTCAGGTAGGACATGAGATTTTGCTGGTTTGTCCAGAGTGATGCCCCGATGAATCCCAGAGTGATTTGATCAGTGAGTGGAAAAGTATCTGCAAAGCCCCCTTCGGGGAATGGTGAGAACGGGGAGAAATTCAACTTCCCCAAGTTGAATTCTTGATATTCTCACAAGCAGTGTGGACAACCAAAGCTATAGGCTGAGCCCCCAGTCTTGGGGTTTGATCACATGAAACTTAACCCCGCAAAGGATAGGTCAAGTCTACTTAAAATTTAGGCCTAAGAGTCACCCCCAAGAGAGCCTCTTTTGTTGCTCAGATGTGGCCTCTCTCTCCAGCCAACACAATGAGAAGTCTCACCACCCTACCCCTCTCTACATGGGACATGACTCCAGGAGGTGTGGACCTTCCTGGCAACATGGAACAGAGATCTTGGAATGAGCTGAGACTCAGCATCAAGGGATTGAGAAAAACCCTAGAATGAGCTGAGAATTAGCATCAAGGGATTGAGAAGACATTCTAGACCAAAAGGGGGAAGAGGGAAATGAGACAAAGTATCAATAGCTAAGAGATTCCAAACAGAGTTGAGAGGTTATCCTGGAGGTTATTCTTATGCATCAAGTAGATATCATCTTGTTATTCAAGATATAATGGAGAGGCTGGAGGGAACTGCCTGAAAATGTAGAACTGTGTTCCAGTAGCCATGTTTCTTGAGGATGATTGAATAATGATACAGCTGTCACAATGTGACTGTGTGATCTTGAAAACCTTGTGTCTGATGCTCCTTTTATCTACCTTGTCAACAAAGGAGTAGAACATATGGAATAAAAATAAATAATAGGGGGAACAAATGCTAAAATAAATTTAGTTTGAAATGTTAGTGATCAGTGAAAGTGAGGGGTAAGGGGTATGTTAGGTATAATCTTTTTTTTTCTTTCATGTGTTCATTTTATTTCTTTTTCTATTGTCTTTTTATTTCTTTTTCTGAATTAATGCAAATGTTCTAAGAAATGGTGTATATGCAACTAAGTGATGATATTGTGAATTACTGATTACGTATGTTGATGTTTATTTTGTTTCTTTATTTTTTAATTAATAAATAAATTTTTTAAAAAAAGCCAATCTGTCTCTGATGTGTTGCATTCTGGCAGCTAGCAAACTAGAACACTCCTGTATGGAATTCCCCCTTTACTTTTGAGAGCACCTTGAAAAATGTGTAACTCCTTGAGGTTTTTGGTTTCTTTGTTTTAATTAGTAACAAAGTTTCACATAAACCACTGTGTTTATTGTACTGAATTTGAACAAAATTTGTTTACCTTGCAATGGCCACAGACATATTTCTTTTTGATAGAACTTTAGACACATTGGGGGCAATGTAGTTTCTGTATAATTTTTATTGCCATTTCTGCAAAACATGTTATAATTGTCACTTTCCTGAAATTCCATGTCCTAAAATCCTGAAAATGTGTTCAATAAGAGATGTGATTCAGAAACCGTTTTGCCATGAGGTCACTGAGCTCAGCCCTGCACTGTGGCTTCCTGTGCATTCCAGATGGAAATGAAGGCTCAGGCTGATTTCCAGTTCACGTGGTGCCCCTCAAATCCCATCATTGTGTTCTTTTGCATCATAGTTTTAGCTATAACTTTTACTTTTCATTTTTTCCAATAACGTCCTGTTGCTGATCTCCCTCGATAATAATGACTCCTCTAAATGTCCTCAAATTTACCACTTTCATCTTTATTTTGCATTTGCCATAAGTAAATAGGACAGTTTTTCAGGAATGTCACCAAATGCATATTTGAACATTTTTTCATTAATTTCTGATGAAATGTTCTTTTGCCCTTTGTAATTGGAAGTAACAAGTCCCTAGTAAGTCTGATTTTTTTAGCATTTTTATTGAGCTATATTCACACACCATACAGTCCATCAAAACTGTACAATCACTGACTCACAGTGTCATCACAAAGTTGTACATTCACCATGATAATTGATTATTTTAACTAAAGTTTTTACATGCAAAATGTAGGTAGGAGAGGCCTATATAAAAGTCCAAGTAAGTAACACTGCTCCATTAGGATAATGTTCAAAAGTGGCCCCAAAGGGATGGCGGCGGGGAAGTTGGTTGAGGAGTATGTTCTCTGGGATATGGTCTTTATGATATTCTCCCAAGTGCGACACCTCTCTGCTTCTACATGGAAACCAAGCATCGGCCAGTTTGTGAATTTTATTATAGACACATGGTGAGACAGGCAGCTGAACAACTGAATTCAGCCCCAAAAGAAGAAATGTTACCTATATGGACAAAGCCTAGGAATAATTAACAAACTTCCCTCCTTTCTGCTGAATCTTAAAACTCATTGTGAATAAATTCCAGAGTAGTCTAAATTCTGTGAAAGGGAAATCAAACCTTCAAAGTCATTAACAAAACAGCAGTATTTAGGGTTTTGAACTTCACTACAGCAGAGGGTGAATTGAAGTTAGAAAGCAACATTTTATTTGCTATTGCAGGAACTCATGTTTTACTGTGCCTTAAATAAGATGTTAGGAGAAAATTACATTTTAGCCTGGTAAAATCATCTATGCAATATAGATTGACTATATTTAAAAAGTTGACTTGAGATGTGTAAAGATCCCAGAAATCACCAAATATTTGGGTCCTGACTTGAGATGTGTAAAGAGCTGATTTTGATGTTATGTATTTTATTTTTGATAAATGTGGCATCTTTTTTAGAATTTCTCTCCTTAGAGATACAGAAATTAATTGTAGATATGCATTTATGGACAGAATGTCACACACATGTAGACAAGTTGACATGACTAAAACCAGTCAATTTAGAAGTAATGAATTGATTACTAGTAATCAATCAATTTCAACTGATATATTTAGAATCTAAGAATGTATAAAGCCACTTTAAAAACAATGATCTCTAGATTCAAAAAATGCATATAAAAATCTTCCTTCTCATGCTCTGAGTTAAGAAATGATTGTTTCTGTCATTACTGAACCCACTTTTGTATTTTACAGTACTTTTGGATATACTGATGAACTAATTCGAGTGATTTAGACACACACAGTGGGAATGTCGACATTAGCTGTTGGTTTTGGTCCAGCAAAGGTGATGAAGACCCCTTGTGAGCAGCTTAATCCCATGACTTCTGCATTTCTCACTGTTTCTGGTATGAAATTTAAGCGAAATCACCAAATATTTGGGTCCTGTCCAACTCTGCTGAATACGGGCAGAGCTAGAATATAACTAGGCAAAAAAGAGAGCCAGAGACATATGAATATACCAAAATTGTTTAGCCTCAACCTTAAACTGTATCAGTGAACTTATAGATGTTCATATTATAACTTGCCTTTGTTAGATATCATGTCAACTATATTCAGAAATACAGTATTCATAGAGCTAATGCTGGCTTAAAATGTGGAATTTTAAGTTCCTCCCAAATTGTGTTAAAACATTTCAATAAAAGCATGTTGCCACCTGTATTAGCGAGGGTTCTCTAGAGGAACAGAGTCAGCAGGAAATACTCATAGATATAAAATTTATAAAAGTGTCTCACAAAACCGTGAGAATGTAGAGTCCAAAATCCACAGGGCAGGCTATGAAGCTGACGACTCCAATAAAGAGTCATGTAGCCACATGAGAGGCTCGCCGGCCAAAGCAGGAAGAGAGACTCTCTTCTGAATCCTCCTTAAAAGGCTTCCAGTGATTGGATTAAACCTCACTCATTGTAGAAGACACACCCCTTGGCTGATTACAAATGCAATCAGCTGTAGATGCAGCTGATGTGATCATGATTTAATCTATGAAATGTCTTCATAGCAGCAGACAGGCCAGCCCTTGCCCACCCAGACAAACGGGCACCACCACCTGGCCAAGTTGACACATGAACCTGACCATGACACCACCTAAAAACGGAACAAAAAACAGAAACTATATAAAGAGGAAATGTCAACAAGGAGGAGTGATACATAAGGGAACTTGATTCCACTAATAAATATTATGGTCCATACTCCTGATTTACCTCAGAACAAGATATCTACTTTCACAAAGTTTCCTAATCTAATCATCTAAAATTATAAATATCCCTCTATGTACTGCTTCCATTGAATCCACCAAAATTGCATATGTGCTATTTTCATTTTCGTTCAGTTCAAAATATTTTTTTAATTTCCTAAGTAATTTATTCTTTCACCCATAGATTATTCAGAAGTTTATTGTTTAATTTTCAAACATTTGAGGTTTCTCTAGACATTGTATGAGAATTGATTTCTAGTCTAATTTTACAGTGGTCATTAAAGAACCTCTGTGTGCTATCCATCCTTTTTCATTCCTAGAGGCTTGTGTGATGGCTGATTGTCTGATCCATCTGTCTGTGAGTGAACCCATTGAGCTTGAGCTGCAGTCACTGAGTTCAGGATTTGCTGGCCTATCACTGAGGAGAAGGAGGATGAAGCAAAGTGGGAAATGGGTACATGTATGTTGTATAAATGGAATTTCCGCTAACTAAAATAAGCAACAAGGAGGAATTTCAGAGGCATGGGAAGGGAGGTTCATGAATTTGCGTGGGGCACTCAGTGGGTCTGCTGCAGAGGAGAAAGTGTCTTATACACTCCAAGTTTTAGCCAAAGTACAGATGTCCAAGGACAGTTTGCTATATAGATAAAGTTTTTAAAAGGGTGTGTGGGGGAGGGGACAAGGATGTTACGTTACACTAAAATAATGCAATACTTAGGCATAAGTTTAACAAAATATATACAAGAGCTATATGAAAAACCATAAAATGCTAATGAAAGAGATCAAAGACCTAAAGAAATGGAGAACTTTTCTATGTTAGTGGATAGAAAAACTCAATATTGTTAAGACGTCAGTTCTTTCTAGGTTGATATGCAGACTCAAATGTGATCCCAATCAAATCCCAGCAAGTTATTTTATGGAAATTGGCAAACTCATTCTAAAGTTTCCAAGAAAAGGCAAAAGAGCTAGAAGAGCCAATACAATCCTGAAACTCAGAAAACTCACACTACCCAATTTCAAGCTTACTAAAAAGCTACAGTGAAGAAGAAAGTGTGGTGCTGGCGAAAGAACAGACAATAGATCTGGGGAACAGACAAGAGAGCCAAGAAACAGAGCCACACAATTTAGTCGACTCATCTTTGACAAAGGAGCAAAGATATTTCAATGGAGAAAAGATCATTTTTTCAATAAATGCTGCTGGAAAAAACTGGATATCCACATGTCAAAAGTAAAATAACGTAAAATAAGACAGAAGTATTTAGATACAAACCTTGCACATCTCATAAAAATGAACCCAAAGTGGATTATAGACCTAAATGTAAAATGCAAAGCGATAAAACTTGTACAAGATAGCACAGGAAAAAATCTAGGTTCCCTTGAGCTTGCCTTTAGATACAATTCAAAAAGCACAATCCATGAAAGAGAAAATTGTTATACTGGATTTCATTAAAATGTAAAACTTCTGCTTTGTAAAGTTATGAGACTGGAAAGACAAGACACAAACCTGAAGAAAATATTTGCACAACACCTATATGACAAAGAACTTGTAGCCAAACTATGCAAAAAATTATTAAAACTCAAGTGTAAGAACGCTTGCCTGCTGTGCCCGAGGACCCGGGTTCAATTCCTGGTGCCTGCCCATGTAAAAAAAAAAAAAAAAAAAAAAACTCAATAAGGAAACAAACTGGTCCTAAAATGGGTGAAAGAACTGAACCAACACCTCACCAAAGAAGGTATTGATGGCAAATAAGCATATGGAAAGATGCTCAACAAAATGTGTCATTAGAGATTTGTAAAGTAAGACAACGATCAGATCCCACTACACTCCTATTAGAATAGCAAAAATCAAACACCCTGACAATGCCAGGTGCTGGTGAGTATGTGGAGCAATGGGAACTCTCATTGCTGGAGGGAAGGCAACACAGTACAGCCACTTTGAATGACACTTTGCTAGTTTCCTACAAAGGTAAACATAGGTCTGATATACGATCCAGAAATTGTGCTCCTAGGTATTCATTCAAAGGAGTTGAAAAAATATGTCCATTCAAAAATGTGCACATGAATGTTTATGGCAGTTTTAATAATAATTGGTAAGCAGTTCCTTAGGAAACTAAATATTGAGTTGCCCTATGACACAGCAATAGCACTACTTGATATGTACCCAAAGAGCTGAAAGCCAAGGCACCAACAGACATTTGCACAGCATGTTCATAGCAGCATTACTCACAGTCATCAAAAGATGAAAATAAACCAAATACCCATCATCAGATGAGTGGATTAACAAAATGTGGTATAAGCATATGATGGTATATTATGCAACAATAAGACAAAATGATGTCCTGAAGCACATGACAAGATGGATGAACCTTAAGGACATAATGCTGTGTGAAATAAGCCAGACACAAAAGGATAGATACTATATGATTCCACTTTTATGACCAGCATAAAGGTATAATCAGAGGCTTATAATACAGAATATAGGGGACTGAGAGATACATAGAAGCTAGAGATGGATGAACCATTAACTAATGAGATTGAACTCCAATGTAAGGGAACAGATAGGAGTGAAGGAGATTCTCTAGTGGGTCTATAAATGATATTACCATATGGAAGATGAACAAGATTGAAAGGGTTGTATAGGTCTACATCTCCCACTGATTAACACTAGAATTATAAATTAGTTCTTGCAAGAACTACTTCAAAGGTCTGATTCATATACAGAGTGTTGAAGTCCGGGGTACAGGGAGAATACTGCTATTGCATGCTACAGGTTATGTTTTAAAAGAAAACATCAGCACTACCACAGCAATAGCAGAGGTAAATAATGGAGGGAGGGACAAGAGTTAAGAGGAGGTTTAGATTTTCAATTTAGTGAGGGTGTGTTTATTGGTTTTCTTTTTCTTGGAAACAATGAAATTATCTAAAATTGAGTATGTTGATGGACTGTGGACTTTGACCACTATACGTGATGCCTCATGAATGCAGGTGGCTGAAGGATGCACTGACTGAGAATTAGATTTGTGAGTGATGATGTATACTTAGGAATAAATGTTGTGCTACTACAAAAAGGAGCAATGTCGTGAGGCATGCAACGATGTGAATGAATGTGTGGGACATTTGGTGAGGCAAAATAAGCCAGAAACAAAAGAACAACAATGGTATGGTTTCCTTTAGAAAATGCTTGTAAGAAAACAGGGTCCTAGACTGTAAGCTTTTATAGCAGACACGTTTAGTCCAGAGTGGTAATTATTATGTCTGCTTAAATATATATGCAACCTGATATTCAGAGATAAGGGCAAAGCCAATCACATTGGGATTAAAGAAATTCAGAACACAGGGGTAAGGAAGACATTGTCTATATTTTAGAACCTCACCTACTCTTTGAGACTAAAGGAAGAAAGGTTTATTTTGTCCAGAACCTAAATTTTTTGTAGCACATAATCTAACTCAACCTGTTTGGATAGCTCACTTGAACAATTGAAACACAGGGAGCCCAGAATAAAAATGAGGGCCTTTAATCCTGTATAGCTTAATGTAATGCCTGGATACATTCTAGAATAAATTAAGCAGATAATCAAAAAGTATTGGTGAGGTCCCTTGAGGGGTGGGAGAAAAAATATGGAACTATTAAACTTCACTATCAGGGAATCCCCTGATACGTGTCAAATATTAGGGATACCCAAATCAATAGGCCAAGCCCTTGATCTTGATGCTTACTCTTGTGAAGCTTATGTAGGTAGTGGAGAAGCTTAGCCTACCTATAGGTATGCCCGAGAGTTACTTCCTGGGAACCTCTTTCGTGGCTCAGATGTGGCCTCTCTCTAAGCCCAACTCTGCAAGTGAAATCATTGCCCTCCCCGCTATGTGGGACATGAAATCCATGGGTGAAAGTCTCCCTGGTGGCGTGGAAGATGACTTGTAGGGATGAATCTGGCTCTGGCACCATGAGATCAACAATTCTATCCTGACCAAAAGGGGGAAAAGAAGAGTAACTAATAAAGTATCAATGGCAGAGAGAGTTCAAATAGAGTCAGGAGGCTACTTTGGAGGTTGCTCTTAATTATGCAAGTGTCAATTAGACCTTGCTACCTATCATAACTTGCCAACCCCCAACCAGGACCATTGTAGTCAATCCTGAAGAACACCTAGGGCAATATATAAGATTCCACAAGGGTTCCAGGCACTAGAGTAACTTTCCAGAAACCTACAACCTCCAGATGGGTCCCTGGTCCAGCTACGTCCTGAAACCCAGAGGGCCCAGCCTCTTTCAGAGCATCAGATAGTTCCACTTCCCTCTCCCATATTAGTGACAGCCCCCTCCAATATGAAAAAGTTAGTATGGCCATAGCCCAAACACCTCTAAAGAGAGGGTTAGAAAGATCAAAGGTGATGGTGGAGTTATACAGAGAAGATAGGATTTAACAAATGAGTATGATTGCTGAGTCATTAAATTGATATCTCTTTTAGTCTCCAGTATCTTAGAGCAGCTAGAAGTAAAGACCTAAAATTATGGAATTGTCACCCATGTCAAACTCTGAAATGTGTTGTACAGCTAATAGTGGTGCTCTGCTTTGAAATTTATTGCTTTTTTGTATATGTTATTTTTCACACACACAAAAAAATGTCAATTGTGATGGTAAAAAAAAATTTATGGCTTCTGACTTCCTATATTCTAGAGCAGCTAAAAAGAAAAATATGAGATGATGGTATGGTAGCCCACAACAAACACTGAGGTCTGTCCTGTAACTACTTGTTGAAGAGTGCTTTGAAAACTATTGCCTTTTTATTTCTTTGCTTTGTATATATGTTATATTATACAATAAAAAAGTTAAAAAATAATAATAATAAATTGCCACAAATTGGAAGCAACCAAGATGCCTTTCAATAGGTGAATGGATCAATAAATGGTGGTATATCCATACAATGGAATATTATTAAAAATAAGTGAGTTTTCAAACCACCAAAAGACATGGAGGAACCATAAATGCATATTGCTAAGTGAAAGAAACCAGTCTGAAAAGGCAATATGATCCCAAAGATGTGGCATTCTGGAAAAGTGTAGAGGCAGTAAAGAGGTCAGAGGTTGCCACTGTTTGTGGGTTGCGGGAGCAGAAGGGATGAACAGATGGAGAACAGGATATTTTTAAGACAGTGAAACTATCCTGTATGATGCCACATTGGTGGGCACACGGAATTCTACAGCTTTTCAGAATCCATAGAACTCTGCTATGCTGACAGCGAACCACATATAATCTGTTGGCTTTAGTTACTAAAACTGTATCAGTATCGGTTAATTGGTTATAACAAATCTACATTAATGTATGTCAGTGATGGGAAAATTATATGTGTGGAGAATATATGGGAACTCTCTGTACTATCTGTAACATTTTTCTGTAAACCTGAATCTGCTGTAAAAATAAAGCTTATTATTAAAAGAAAAAAGAAAGAGACAAGGTTATGTTTTCTGGCCCAATTCTTGAATTTTTGTTTTCATAATTTATATATGACACTGGCCATCCTGACATAATTTTTATGATCTTTGCTAGTGTTGGTGTATAATGATAAATAACTCAGGGAAGAGTTGGTAGGCCAACGTGAATTCTAACAAATTCAGTAGAAGGATAACATCTGATTATACATAAATATATATATATATTTTTAAATATCTCTTGTAGGATGTCATTAAATGTCAATCAGTATCTAGAGCTTATTGTCTTATGATAGGAGAAATTATTAGTTACAACCGTCATGTGATATTTTTTAATTATTTCATTAAAAATGTAAGAACCAAATGGCAAATCTGTTAGCTACAGCACCATAATTTCAAAGACGTTGCTACTTAGACGTACTTAAAAGCAGGTTCCTCCGCTGGGGAAGGTCTTCCTTCCCAGAATTGACAAACATGGGACTGAGCGGAAGGCAGGGATGTCGAGTCAGCCTCTGGGTCTAATCAGCAAGTGGCCCTCAGAGCTGAGAGGGTTCAGACAGAGCGGGTCCTGTACAGGTAGTTTGCAAAAGGCTTATCTCCTTATCAAATCAGAGTTATGAGTAATTTATTCTGGGAAATAGGAAGCATTAGTCATAGCCTCCTTAAACAAACAGGCTTAAAGCCCTTGAAATCACAAGGAAATTTGTCTGGGTTTGGGAATAGTGACATCTAATTAGTAGTGTTAAATTAAGTTCAGTAGGGATACTCCATTGTTTTATACATCCAAAGTAATTTCGTTAAAGTAAATTTAACCAACAGAGATTATTTATTTTGTCACCACCCACTATCATGAAAACTATGAAGGAGATTTTGAGGTTGAGAATGACTAACTGACCCACTTTCCCATTCAATATTAATTAACAGGAGAAGGAGGAGGACAAAGAAGGGGAGGAAAAGGAGGAGACGGGGAACGAGAAGAAAGAGAAGTACTTCATATCAAGAGTTATAACTTCCTTATAAACTGAGAATATGAATCAATGTTTTGCCAAGCCCCAGAAAGATTGTCTATTAGTCAAATCATATTTCAGTTCCTGCAAGCAAATCAGTAGATCCTCATGTATTCTTTGACCATAACAACAGAGAACATTCACAGCCAAAAAGTCCCAGTAGTCAACCTTCAGACTCCCCACACCCCTTCTCAAAGATTTTCTTCATTTCTAATATTTTGCATGAGTGATTGCTGCATGCCCCAGCTTTAATGCATTAATCAGGTGTTAATCTGTCCTACAAATTGTCAGGGCTCACCTTGATTTTTTACAAAGGGAGATACACAAGTGTGAATCAAAGACAGGAGAAATTGACAACAAAGTAAAACTCAGAAGATTTTAGTATGGACATCAAGTGATTCAGTAGGAGTGTGAGATACTACAATGTTCAAAGACAGGTGGGAGCTTTGAGGTTGACATATTATGCAGCGACAAGTCATGACAGCTGATGTAAGTGATTTCCCAACACAGGGACTGCAAACCCAGTGGGGTGTGGCACGGAGTTCTCCCCACCCAGCAGCCATCAGGGCAGGAAGATAGCACTTCAGATCCCAAAAAAGGAAGGCAGCTAGCCCTACAGCAGTGACAAAAGAATCTCCATAAGAGGTTGACTTTCAATGAGCTGGGATCCTAAGTTCTTGGATGCACTGATTCTCAAGCAAGAGCCTGTGGTGAGTCGCCTACAATAAACTAAAGTGGTGAGCACAAGACTACACCTCCAAATTTGTGCAGGTCACAAGGTTTCTCCATCTATTGTTTTCCTTCTAGGAAAACTACTAGCCCAGCAAGTGCTTCACCACAATGCATCTTAACACCCTCTCTCCACAGAAGAAAAGTATTGCTTCTAGGCATGGTGACAGAACTCAAGGCATGCAAATCACAGTGAGTAATTTTATTCTTCTATCATCAAGTTTGAGGAAATGTCTTTCACCCTCTAAGTCAAAGAAGGAATTTAAGAAGTTTAGTTAAGTCAGTTCCCTTTCCAGTTTCCCCAGTCTGTATCATTATGGTTCTCTGATTAGACATTGAAGAAAGTTAGCTGTTTAAAGTATTTTTAACTCTTCTAAAATAAGGTCTCTGGATATCTCTAGTCTCCTTAGTCAGCCTTACTTTATACTAGGACTATGTAACTTGGCCAAGTTCACAGAGTTTGTCAGTGGCACAGCTGGTACACAGACCTGGACTCAAAGACCCAAATCAACTAAATTTCTTGCTTTCTCTACCATAGGATTTGGAATCAGAAATAATTCTAATATATCGTATTTTCAACATCCCTAAAGCTATCGTACCTTTTAGATCTTTTCCTGCATGCTTTCCTGAATTTAAGGAAAATTGTGCCAGCTTTTTTTGACATTACCAACTTCTCTAGTACATTCTTAAAAGCCCCCATGTAAAATATTACGGCTAAGTCAGACTTCAATGTATACAGTTCATAATTGTATCCTAAAATATAAGAATAGATTCGATTTTTAAAGAGACTCAGATACAGAGACTTAATATTTTCCTGTTCAACTGACAGTCCTATTTTCATTCTCTAAAGTAGTACATACTGATCTATTTCTTCTTATGCCAATGTTAATACAAAATACCTGGCCCTCATTACCGGAACAACACTATCGGCACCTGGAAGGCTAACCATAAGTAAATTTATGAAGTTTATTTTGGTTTACCCAGTTCTTTAAAGTCTGTACAACTCTCACAAATTTTTCTTGGAAATTGCACCACTCCTCTCTAATCCCACCGATAGTTGCTTTTTCAGGGCCCTGAACTCCCAGCCGACAGGAGTTGTGGCATGGAGTCTAATTTGTTCCCACCACAGTCTTTCCATACTTGAATGGTACTTGGCAAAGCCAGTCATGCGCATCGTTTTGCTTGGTTGAGTCTGTTTTTCTCTCCCTACCTGGACTGCCTGAACTGCAGCCCCTGCGTTCAAACATGCAGAATTCAGACTTTGGCTTTTATTACACTACACTTGTTCTTTCTGCCTTCTGCCTTCTGTCTGCGGCATCATGCCATTCATCACAAAAAGTGATTAGATCTCACAGCATCTAATCTGAAGAATGGCAGAAGCAATTCTTAAAAGCAATTTTTTTCCTCCTTGCTCTAAGTCTTTTTTTTTTTTTCACATGGGCAGGCACTGGTCTAATCCTTTTATGTGCTCTAAAAATACACAAAAATTTTACTGTTAATAAAAAGTGGTCAATAATTTTTCCTCTCTTTCTTGACACCTCTGTGTCCTTACTGTAAAATCAATGCCCTTAATTCTTTAATAAGAGAAAGCAAATATTTATTGTTGCGTTAAAAATGCTGTTACCTTACATTACACTAGGAAAGCTTTTAGGAGAGGAAATTAGCAAGATTCCATATAAGAAGGTCCTGCTTTCTTTCCAGAGCAATTCAGAAAATGATAGTCATGCCAAATAATATTTACTCTTAATAAACAAAACCACTAGATTTGGATAAACTTATTATTTCTCTGTGCTAGCAACATCGAGAGCAAATTAGCAAAATTCACTGATCCCTTTTCGGTCTGATCCTACTCTAGCTCACTATAAAACCTGAAATAATTTCCAGTAAGTTCTATCACATGGTTGTTGTTTTTTCCTTCTTTCCTTCCCCCTGGCTTTTTCTTTCTTTCTTCTTTTAATTATGAATGTTTATATCCTTGAACTACACACATCAATTCTGCATGCATCTTAAACATATCTTTTATTATAAACAATAATATTTTGCCATATTAAATATGAAAATAGATATTTTCAAAGAATAAAGTGTGCTCAGGTAAAGATGACCCTGGAATGCACGTAAGTTGATTCCATTGCCACATAGCAAGATTCCTGAAATTTCTTTCTCTGAGTAAAAGACCACTTATCTAGGATTGAAATGTCCTGAATGAAAATAGTCATGTCTTGGCAAGTCATTTCACTTCTGGCATCTTCCTTTTCTTTATCTGTAAAGAGAAAAAATGTTTAGATGACCAAGCATTTGTTTAGGCTAACAAATGTTTAAAGTCCTGTAGAGATGTTATTCTCTGCTACCCTAGGTGAGATTAGAAACTATCACCCCCCGCAAAGCCCAGATACATCAAATATGTTATTGAATTTGCATAGAGCTATATAAATATTGACTCCAGAGAAATTCTTAGGAATATATTTGTAGAGAAACTGAACTAGCTGTGTGCTTGAAAGGAGAAAATTGCATTCAAGTGAAGCTGGAAGCACCACAAGCTTCCCCCAGTGTGTGCATTTACCCAGATTAAGCCCAGAGAGAGGAACAGAAATATAGAGCCCCAGAGAAGTTAGAAAGAAAAACTCATTCACCAGGAATGCCTTCTGGCCAGCAGTCAATTTAATTTTTTAAACTTTATGCTCACAGATGTCACCATATTTCAGCCACAGAAATTCCTTGATTGAATTATCTCTGCCCTCTCCAACCTGGTGTGTAAACTACTGCCAAATCAATAATCCTCAGAGTTATCATTGTATCAAGCCATTTCCCTGATTTCCTGAAATGAAACCCTCATCCTTTCCATACCTTTGGAATGCACTGGTTTGACCATAATAAGCAGACTCCAACTCACACAAAGATTTGCATTCTAAACAGTCATCTGCCAACTAAGAAACTGGAATTCAGGACATATGTTCACATAGGGTTAAAGTTCCAGCTAGTGGAAGTTAACACTCGAGTTTACACTTAATTCTGAGAGAAAGCGTATTGGTCTGGTAGTTGGGCTTCCTGGAGTTTTCATCATTTCTGTGTAGTTTCTCCTTCTTGGTGTGAGAGAAAATGTCCCTGGACCAAACGAGGATCACAGCCATGGGTTCTGAAGCAGGCAGGAGAAGGAAAAGAGGCAGTTCAAGGGCTCTCTGGTAGGTTGTCTCCCAGAGGATAACTGAGGATGAAAGAGGGAAGAATGGATGAGGGTTCAGATGGGGGACAAAGGAAAGGCAGCAGGGACAAAGCCGTGAGCAGGGCAGATGCAGGTTTCCATGATGTCAAGGAAGAAAGGAAAGTGGCTCTGCTTTGCTGAGGAAACAGAGCCCTGAAGCCCCAGCCCCCGCCCCAGTGGGGATTGGCCAAGCTGAAGGCAGCCCATGGTGGGCTTGTTTTAAGAGGAACTCCCCCACTTGATTGCCATCTGGAGCACCCACGCTGACTGAACTTTAATCTAGTTCATTCCAAGTTTCTCAGTCTAATCCTATGATGCCTTCATTGCTTGCTCTGAAAGCTCAGTACCAATAAAAGTTTAAACTTTTCCTCAACTTCCCATCCCCCTTTCCCACTCCCCTCCGGAACAATCTACTATCCCTGATTTTAAGTTTTCTTTTTGTTGACCTACTGCTAGCCTGATGTTCTTCCAGCACAAACCACCTCATTCTGTCCGTCTGTCTTCTCTCCTTCTAGTGTCAAGCCTTAAATAGTTCCCTTGGAGAAAGTTCCAAAACAAAGATTCCAGAATCCCAGCTATTAAACTGAAAAAAAGTTACCTTCAACCAGAGGAATGGTAAAAGAATTTTGGATATAGATGTGAAACATCTGAAGAAAGAAAGGAGAGTTTGGAGAATGAAAAGAAAAAGAGTAGGAACTTGTATAAAGGGTAACCGCACACCTCCCCAAAACAGCTGGGGGCTGGGAGTGGCAAAATAGGACTAGACCTCACACCATTAGGTTCGAGAGTGAATTGTGCTAGTAAACTGTTTCATATCTATAACTTTAGAACCATTTTGTCAATTTCCAAAAAATCACTTTGGAATTTTGATTGAAATCTCAATGTGAAATAATAATTTCATAAATGTTTAAGGCCATTTGAGTGGGTCTCCAGTTCATTTCAGATAAAAACATAAAGAAGGAAATTAAAATATATCACTGTGAACCATCAGTTTACAAAAGCAAAACTTATATACACAAAAAGAACCAGTGGTGTATAGTCAGACTTCCAGCTAGAACATTAGCGGTTGGTCCTTCCTAAACTGTCCGCCATGTTGAAGGGAAGGAGGGCCAGCCCACTGGTCTGTTCCCAGTGAATCCTCTCTCTTCCTGACTCCAAGCTCTTGTGGAGGGGACGAACATTTGCCTACCATATACCCAGACATACACAAGCTGTGATATGCTCTTCACCATCTCCTGGGCCCTCTATACTCCTTAGCAGTGCAGTTGATGCCTTTTTTTTCACCATTTCCATTGCAAAGTACCCTCCAGTAAGCTACTTCCCTCTCCGGCCAGACCCACCTGTCTCCAATCCCTTCCCATGAAAGCGCTTTGGTTTCCCCAAGCTCTCCTTCAGCTCGGCCCTCCTGACTCAGGATTGGGATGATTCAATCCTGTGCTGTCACCAGGAGTTTCCCACCCCAAACCTCCTGAACCCTTTGTCCAAATACAGGTTAGTCCCCAAGCCAGTGCCAGAGCAATGCCCCATCCTCGTCCCCCCAGCGGCATCTCTATCTGCTGTTCCTTCCCTTGATTACGTGCCTGCTTCATCCCGGCGTCCACCACCCGACCAGCTGGAATTTAAGTTTGTTCTTCTACCAGCACCATCCCACAGCTAATTTAAAGAATGCAGTTTAAATCATCTATCCTCATTCTTTACTTCAAGACCTGTACATAATCTGGAGTGACTATATTTATGATCATTTAGTGTTTTTAAATGATAGATCAGCTCATTGAAATACTCTTCTTAAAAGCACTAAATTACACACCATTGTCTTTAATTACGCACCTCTTAGTCTACCTCTTCATATCAATCCTGTCGGATGGCCAGGCTTTAATTATTAATTACATATATTTAACATAAGATTTGTTAAAACTGGTTAAAATGTACAGGCGTATTGCTTGCTTTGGACAGTCATATATTCCCCTCATTTAAGATAATTTAGACAACAATTAATGTATTATTTTGTACATAGTAATATATCATTTAGAAACCAATGTTTTATCTCTTTTGTTCTAGGAAAATGGAAGACTGTTAATTTATTGGAACATGCTCATCTTTAAAGGAAGTAACTGTAATGCTAAAATAAGTGAATTTATGGTTTAAAATATAGTCACAAAGATTATTTTATATAAATATAGCATTGCCAATTTCTGTTTATTCCCTTTAATATTACTGATTAAATTTCTTCTCTGCTCTAGAGAAGTTCTGGTGTGATGCAAAGTAACAAAGCATCATTTTATCGCTACAAACCAAGATCCCTTACTTTTTTGTACAGAGAAGAAAGATAAAGAATGAGAGTGATCAATATTTAATATTGAAAAGAAAGCATCCTATAGCTTTCTCCCTTCCTTCCCAATGAATCTTGTTAACCTGAATTCTGTGGTTCCATTTTGAGAATACCTTTTCTCATTCTTTCCTGAGCCATTCCATGCCACCTCTTACTCCCTCACCCAACTAAATTTTGAGTTACACATACCCTTAAAGCAAAACTCCAGGAATCAAAAGAGTGTTTATTTTTATTACCCAGCACTGAGAACCAATAGCTCTACTTTGTAGATAGATAATTACAAAAAATAGCACTCTGCTTCTGCCAAGAGCTGCCTCATACCTTAATACTCAGGGAGGTGAAAATTTTGCAATTGCCACAGTCTCAAAGGTGATAATTTAAGTAGCAGCGCAGAGGGAGCCTGTGGTCCCACCCATTGGCGAGACGCCATGCCGCGCACACCTGAGGAGGCAGAGGTTGTCATGGCAACACTGAAATGTGGTGACCTGCTCAAAGGCAGAATCTTTCTGTGCATCCCAGGAATGCGTGGCGGCTGGTCTCTGCCCAGGTGAAGGCAGGCACGGGGTTCTCTGCCTTCCTAGCAGTTGGGATTCCCTTTGCCTCCTTCATCGTTGCCACTTTGAGTACTTGAGAAACGTGCCCCAGCTAGTCAATTGCGAATGGATGTCTGACTTAGTTTATAGCAGTGGGTAACTTGAAAAAAATACATATTTGTTAACCACAAATTAGTGACATCTGGAATATAATGGGGGCATAGGAAGTACACCCAATAGTTACTATAACTGAAAAATAGTTTTGTTTTTTCTCCCTTGGGGAATGGAGAAATACAGGTGAGACAAATTATTTTAGATGCATAAAATTTTAGAGCTGTGAACAAAAAACAATCATTGATCTTACGTCTAAATACAGACTTATAAAATGAATGTGAAAGGTGCCAGAACAGAGGGAAAGAGTGAAATACTTTCTAGAAATTCAGTTAGCACAACAGCACAGATTATGAACCCTTTTCAGTAATTTGCTAGCTCTTTCTACAGTGACAGTTGACTTTAGTCAGTAATTTGCTCGCTCATTCCAGAGTGGCATTGTACAGTAATTTCTTAGAGCTTCTGTGGTGTAGATCATGTACTTTCTTATCAAATTGTTTTTTCAAAGTGTCTACCAGCCACCGAGCCGAGTGTTTGCTAGGAACCAGGTCCTACTTGGAATCAAATCAGACCCATCTGCTCCAACAGCCTATCCAGTGCCCAAGGTGTTCTTCTAAGCGGCACACACATCACTGCATTCCAGCTGATGATTCTTTGGAGAAAGGAGACAAGATGCAACAAAAGGGAATGTGAACGCATAGGCAAAATTGAGGCCCTGCAATGTTCTGGAATCAGCCCGCCAAGATGTGAAGCCCCCAGAGGGTGTGAGGATGGTGTTTCAGGACTTGAGGCTGGAAAGAGAGGCTGGGACCCTGGTAGGAGGGTCTTGAATGAGTTAGGAAGTGTTGGTGAAGACATCGTTAGCTCCTACATCCGTGTGGATGAGTTGGAGAAGAGAGGGTGGAAGTTGGGGTTGGAGCCCAGCCCAATTCGAGACCATTGTCAAATGAGGTCACATTCACAGGATGAGGGTTAGGGCTCCAACGTGCCCTTTTGGAAGGACACAGCTAACAGGAGACCAAGCAAAAGGGGGTGAATAAGGACAGCCAGCAGGAATGCAGAGAAGAAAGCGTAACGAGTCCATGTCAACAAACACCAATATTTTTCAAAGATTTAGCATGCACCTTCCAGTCAACTCCTTTATAAAAATTTGCCAAGTTTTCATGTGCCCTAGACTCTTCTCAGGCTCTGTTAGAACCCCCTCCTCAGGAAACCCAGGCACTGAAAGGTTAAAGGACTTCCCCTTCCAATTCCAGAGGCACGCATGGATAACTGAAAAGGGAAAAGAGGGCATTGAGTTAATGGATATTTTAGCCACAAATGGACTCTTTCCTTCCCTGCTTTCTATAAATAGTACTGACTTCAACAAGGTAGAAATAAAAAAAGAAAACGAATCTTTTGCAATGCCTTTATTGGGAGGTGGGGAAGGTTGCATCGGCCAGGAGTCAAACTAGGTCTCGCGCATGGCAGGTGAGCTTTCTACCACTGAATTATCCAAGTGTCCTCTTTGCAATGCTCTTAATTAATTTTACAGGATAGCGAAAACATTGTGACAAAATGTAAGAGAGATTCATTGACAGAGGTTAAGTCCCTAAGTTTTATAGAATGTTAACAATTTCCCCGATTTTATCTCCATACTCCGCTCTCAGCAGGATGGACCAGGCAGACATACCATATATCGTTGAATGGAGAGGCTTGGAAGTGACGACAAATGAGCCTGGGATGCAGCCTGGTCCCCTGACTCAACAGATGTGGTGGATTGAGTCATGCCACCCACAAAGTCCTCTGGGTGTGAACTCACTTGTGAAAGGACCTTCAAAGACACTTTCAGAAGAGGTCAAAGTGAAGCAAGGTCGGCCTTGGTCCTGCACACAAGGCTGGAGACCTTGCAGGCAAAGGAAATTGGGCACCAAAGTACAAGCCACAGAGGAGAGGCAGAAAGAGGCTGACCGCCAGGTGTCAGGGACAAATGTGATTGTCAGCAGGCCACCGCCCAAACGCCGCGGACTTTGGAGAAAACACCACCTGCTTTCTTTCTGGACATCTAGTCTCCAAACTGCGAGCCAATAAATTGCTGCTGGTTAAGCCAACAGGAAAGCCCTGGGAAACAAAGAGCAAGGCAGGGCATAAAACACAACCTCTGGCTCCTATGAACCCAAAGTTTGTTTGCTTGTTTTAAGAGTTAACTTATTTGAGCAGCATGCTTATAGGAATAGTACTGAGAACAGACATCACAAACATGTACTTGCTTGTAAAAGAGTTCAATTAGGAAATTATAGTTGATGGATGGGATGTAGAGTATAAATAAATGTCTACAAATACCATATAGTTTTCACTAATAAGAAATTTGCTTGGCTTTAAAACATCTGAAAGCTGGCATTGGGCAGAACATTTTAGCAAGTTTAATTGTAAATTTTGTAAAGTGGGATCTCTGAAACTTATTTACTGAAACTCATACTAAAATTCAGAAAAATTTTCATTTTTCAGTAAAAAAGAATTCATTTTACTGAAAAATGAATTGCCTTAATTCTTTTCCATATATTTATATTAAAAGCCACACATAAATGAAAATGAATTTTTTTCTTGGTAAAAACTTGCTAATGTCTGTTTCTGTTGTCTGTGTTTCCACTAATTATCATGTCCTTAGGTACCTTCTCCACCCTGGGCCACTATGAGAACTACGAATTTTACATTAAGGATGACTTTGTTATTTTTGTTTATTTAGAATGAAATGTTTTCTCTTGTAACAGATGTCCACATGCTCTCCAACAGTGCAGCATGCTAGCGAGATACTCTGGCATCACAAGCACACAGGCAAATTGGTGTCCTTAAATGGGTCAACGGAGAGTCCTTAGGTTCTTCCTGTGAGGCTCCAATAGCAGCTCCTTGGAAGTGCAGCTCTAAGCCCCAAGCAACGTGTTTGCACCAGGACTCAGAGGTGAAGTTGATTAGTTAGCTGATACGAGCAGATTTCCCAGGGAGCCTGATTCCCCAACCTCACAAGGAAGAGGTCGCTTTGTCCCTCCAGCAGAGGGCACACTCTGGCCAGCAGTCCTGGCAGTTTTCTCACCAGTGGATCTGACCAGCCACCCCTTGCAGCTCTGCTACTCGAACGGGAACCCCAGACCAGCTGCTGGCTGCAAACTTTTCATAGAAGGACACTGAAGAGGAGTTTAAACTAGAATATGAGTCAACTTGGTCACTAAAGTCCAGCTGACCTTGTCTGCATCAGAGGGAGTGCCCAAGGCTTTCTCCATGAAGGAAGTAGTGCTCTGATTTTTTTTTTTTTTTAATTCTGACACAACCCATCTTACCTTTGACCAGAACTTTGGAGAATTCCTTACCGAGATCCTCTTCTCTGCAAGCTAGAGGCAGTGCTGGGGTAATTTTTAAAGGAACCATTTTCTTGAAAAATTCTGTATGATATTATAATTACCCTAACATAAGTTATCATTGCATAACGTAATATAGGGAATAAACAAAAATGACTTTTGAGTCTTCAAAATCTATTAACAAGCTTTCCAATGATCTTTTATAATCTATTATTTCATTGATGTTCATATTAAGAAGAATTGAAAAATTAAGGACATTCCACAGCTCCTAGGAGTTGCCAGCTGTGAATACTAAGATGTTTTGAAGGATTGGTTATTATTGGCTGCATATTCATGATTTCCAAGTTTAGAATCAACCTCTAAATTGTATCAGTAAGGGCAAGGATTTTTGTTTTCATATTTATTTCAGATTACACCTTTGATGACAACCAGATTATTTATTCTTAATCCACACCGAATGATAGCTTTAAAATGATTTGAAATGCCCTACAGTGTTCTAGATTGCTACCCTAATGGCATTCTACAGCAAGTCCTACAACAGGACAGACATACAAGGCTTTAACGATCCTTGCAAAATGAATTAGATGTACTTGGCCACTTCTTGAGTCCCAAGCATATTTTTTTTCCAAAAAGCAATTTAAAAAGTGAAGTCAACAGAGTATAAATATTTTGCTTTCACATCAATTTCAAAGATAAAAGGAGTCGTTTAATGGAGTGTGAGGAAACAGCATCAGCTTTATAAAGGTTTTTATTATCAATGTGGAAGCTGTTAAGGATTCTTTCTTTAAAAAGGAAAACAACATAAGAGAAAATTTAGAATCAATATTTTTCTCTGGTTCTAAGGTTATCTTGATAATTATTGTTCACAGTATCCTAGATTAATGAACCCTCTTTATAGGGTTATAAAATTGGACCAGAATATTAATGACATTTTAGGACTAAGCAATAGTATTATGGAGTACTGACATATGACACTTTGTGGTCGGATAGGTGAAACCGGATTCCCTGAACAAAGCTTGGGAATACAAATCCTTGAGTGTTTCTTGTAGGTTCTCTGATTCTTTCACTCAGATGCAAAATGGATTGAAAGACAGTGATTAATCAGAAAGTTATGTCACATGCCATCTCCTAAAAATGCAACCTTATTTGAAATAGTAGTTCATATGGCTTATATCAGGTTTTCTCAGCAAATGAGTTACACAGATTCTAGCAGATTCTGAAGGTCAACTAAATAATTAAATGCACATTTGCGACATTTCATAGAATTACTAAACTATAGAAATCATTAGGCAAAGCATCTGTTAAATGGTGGAAAATTAGCAATCTTGATAAATTTTGTGAAAAAAAACTCCTCCAATTAGCAGCTGTTGCAAATTATTTTGTCTTTTATATTCAATCTGGTTTTCTTTGCTCAGGAATAAAAACTGACACATACTACGAAGGACAAATACCCTCTAGGAACCAAATAAGTATGCCATTGGATAAGCATCCATAAGATAGGAATTTGTAGATGAACTGCCAGTATAACTGTTTTCTCTGAGATCACTGATATTAGAATCAACAAATAATATTTCTGGGACACTTCCATGATCAATATATACCTTATTTGTATATTTCTATGTGATATTCATCAGAATGAAAGTTCCTTTCTTTTTACTATGAGGTTTGTAATTATTATTATTATATCAAAATTGTATTATTTAATCAATATTCATTTTCCAAGCTTCAAGAGATGCATAATAACCTTATTATTAAGGCTTAGCTTAGTGCTAGGATTTTGATGCTGTTGTTTTCTTTAGTATGTTTTGTTTTCATCTTCTGTTTTGTCAATCTCAGTTTCGCCTTTGGTACAATGGATTTAAAAAAAAGGATATTTGCTAGAATTTCTATGGTAAAAACTCCTTGGACTTCAACTTTATAATTGCACTAATTTATTCATCCATTCAGAGTTATCTCTTGAATGACTACTAATTGTGAAGCAGAGCATTAGTTCCCATGAATTGAAACCACACTCCCTATTTTCAAGGAGTCATGATTCTGTGGGGAATAGTTACAAATAAAAAGTCAAGTTCAGGATTAAGGGACAGAAGGATAAGGTGTTTTGATGGGATAGGAGAGACATGGAACCCAAATATGGAGAGTTTTAGGAGATTTAGAGAAAGTCATCTCTAAATCTGAACATGAAGGATGAGAAGGTGTCTAGGTTTTCCAGTCTCTATGAAAAAAGCCACACAATGGGTTGACTTAAACAAGGTGAATTTATGGGCTCATGGATTTTTTTTTTTTACAAAACACCATTATTGAGATCAAGTCATACCAACAATTGGTATATGTGCAATATTCTGATTATTGTGCATGAACAATAGGAAGAAAAATATCTATATGCAAAAGTCTGCTAAGTAGTTCCTCATTCAATGGTTACCAAATGGATCCTAAGAAGATCTAAGTTGATCCACCAGAGAAATAAGGGCTATGTTTTCCTGTAAGTGTTCGCAGTGAAAGTACAAATTACTGACCTATTATCCAAAGTATAAAATGACACCTCTCTCAGCTCATACTCGAGGAAAATGCCTATTTGTCTGGATTGTATTGTTTTCTTTTATCAGACTCCTAGCTTCCAGTTTCTTTTTTCTCTTTATAAGGCCTCCATGGTGGATTAAGACCCACCTGGGTTCTGGAGGTCAAACCTTAACTAAAATCTTGAAAGGATCTTATTTATTACTGAGTTCACACAGAGAGACCGAGATTAAGAACATGCTTTTGCTGGGGTGGATCTGGATTCCCACCCAGAACTTTCAGATGCAGAAGGCAGTTAGGAGAGGGCAGGCCATGCTAAGTGAGAAAGGGACTGAGGACAGAGTCCTCATTGGTTTTTAGCAAGAAGGAAAGTTTTGTAAACATGTAAACAGAAGGCACAAGGCAACTACCAAAGAGCATAGGACACAGCAGAACAAGATGGTTGATCTGTTCAGGTGCTCTGGTTGTTGAATGGCTTAGGCTCATTCATGAAAACATCTGCTTGTACTTCCCATTGATATTAGACAATAGGCTTCTGGTGGGCAGAGCAGTGAATTTTTGCTCAAGAAGCTCAATAAACCCGATGCTTTTCTATTACTCCACATGGTATTTGGGACCAGAACACTTGAGGGAGCTTGAGGCAGGCAAGTTTCCCATTACTGTGGCTGGCAGTAGTGAAGAGGGGGACATACTAGCTCTGATACATTGAGTTAGACGTGTTCTTGCTCTTGACCTGCATTCCTGTGAGTGTGAACCCATTGTAAATAGGATCTCTTGAAGATGTTATTTTAGTTAAGGTGTGGTCCAGTTGAATGAGGGTTGGCCTTGATCCAGATGACTGGCTTCCCTGATAGTGAAGAAATTCAGACATGGTCAGAGAAAGCCTCTGGGAGGAGCCAGAAGCTAAAAATTAATAGCACCCAGAAGAGAAAGAAAAGGACATCACCATGTGATGGGAAAGCCAAGGAACCCAAGGATTGCCAGCAAGCCAGAATGCTACCAACTCCAGAAGGAAGCCAAACTTCCAGCCTCAAAACTGTGAAGCAATCAATTCCCATTGTTTAAGGCAATGTGTGATATTTGTCATGGCAGCTGGAAACTAAAACATCATGGGCCACAACCACTTGGAAAGTGTCTACTTCTAAGCTTAGCTATTCAAAAATGCATATTTGTGTTATTTCTTACCACAAAAATATCTGTAGAGTTTTAGAGTTAAGAGTGGAGTAGAAAGCGATAAAGGGCATGAGACAGTAGAGTGTCCAATGAAAAATAGTTTTAAAATAATCCATTTGGGTATGTTAAATAATAATAAATAATTAATATTTAATAAAATATTAAAACAGAGAACCATTCCATTGCAAGAGTCGCATTCCGTTGTAAAAATTATTACATAGAAATGGGACTCAGAAGAGCCAAATAATGTGAAATAAAAACACAACAAAGTTGGAAGATTCACATTTCTCTTTTGCAAAATCTACTACAAAGTTACAATAAACAAGTCTGGGTGATCTGGATGTATATATTAATAGATTTGAGAGTACAGAAATAAACCCATCCATTTATAGTTGATTGATTTACAACCAAGAATGCCAAGAAAATTCATTGCATAGAGAATAGTTTTCCAACAAATGGTGCTGGGACAACTGATATCCAGATGCGGCATAATAAAGTTGAAGCCTTTCCTCACACTAACACAAAAATTAACTCAAAATGGAACAAATATCAAAATTTAAGAGCTATCAATAAAAACTTAGAATAAAACATGGGTACTAATGTTTTTGACCTTAGATTAAACAATTGTATGTTAAATATGATACATAAAGCATGAGAAATCAAAGAAAAAATATGAAAATTTGTCATCAACTTAAAAACTTTATAATTCAAAATACACTATCAAGAACATAATGACAAACCAAGAGTGAGAGAAAATATTTGCAAATAATATGTTTGATAAGGGCCTAGTATGCAGTCCACATAAAGAACTCTTACAACTCAACAATAAAAAGACAAATAATTCAATTGAAATGGGCACAACATTTGAATAGACACTTCTCTAAAGTTGATGCACAAATAGCTAATGAGCACATGAGAAGATGCTCAACACCATCAGTTGTTAGATGAATGCAAATCAAAATCACAGTAAGATACCATTTCATACCCACCAGGATGTCAAGAATCAAAGAATTAGATGATATCAAATGTTGGCAAGGCATTGAAATTGAAACACATATATTGCTGGTGGGGATGTAAAATAGTGCAGGTATGTGAAACATAATTTGGCAGTTCCTCAAAAACTTAAACAGAACTACCATATAACCCAGAAATTCCACTTCTATGGATGTACCACAAAGAATGGAAAACAGATACTCAAACCCACACCTGTACAAGAATAATCACAGTAGCAGTATTAACAATAATCAAAAAGTAGAAATAACCCAAACATCCATCAGCCAATGAATGGATAGACAAACTGTGGTCTATCCATATGATGGAATATCATTCGGCCATAAAAGGAATGACATTCTGGCACATGGCACAGCATATGTTATGTTATGTGAAAGAAGCCAGTTGTGAAACGTCACATATTATTTGATTCAATTTTATGAAATGTCCAGAGCAGGTAAATCTATATATAGAGAAAATAAATTGGCACTGGCCCAGAGCTTGGGATGGGGGAATAAGAAGTGACTACTAATGGGTGTGGGGTTTCTTTTTGTGAGGAGGAACAAGTTCTGGAAATAGATCATTGTGATGGTTGCCCAACCTTGTGAATATACAAAAAAAAAACAATGAATAGATAAGTAAAAATGGTGAATTTTGTGATATATTTTCAAAATGTATTTTGAAGTAAAGAAATAATAAAGAGATCCATTGTACACTTTTTCAAGTTTCTTCCAATGAAAACATTTTGCAAAAATTATGATATAATATCACAGTCAGGATATTGATATTGGTAAAATTTATTCTGATATTGGTAATATTTATTCTAATTCAAAATTTCTCTATTTTACTTACACTCACTGTGTGTGGGGGGGTGTGTTTGTATTAATTTCTGTCTGATTTTATCACCTGTGTAGGCTCATGTATCCACCAATAGAGTCAAAATACTAAACAATTTCCAACAAGCATTCCCCATGTTTTCCTTTTATGATGTCACCCTGCCCCCTAACTGTCCCCCAGTCCCTAGCCCCTGGCAACCCCCTACTCTGTCCTCCATTTCTACAATGCTGTCATTTTAAATATGTTATATAAAAGGAATAGTATAGCATACAACCTTCTGCAGTTGGTTTTCTCACTCTGCATAATTCCCCGGAGATTTATCCAACTTGCCACGTGCATCAATAGTTTTGTCCCTTTACATTGCCGAATAGTATCCCGCCGCATGGATGTCCCAGGTTGTATAGCCCTTCACTCACTAGGACACTGAGCAGATTCTAGTTTTGGCTTTTACAATAAAGCTACTATGACTATCCAAGTCGAGATTTTTATATGAACATAAGCTTCCATTTCTCTGGGATAAATTCCCAAGAGTGCAACTGCTAGGTCGCAGGCTAATTGCACGCATATTTTTATGAGAAACCGACAAATTGTCTTCCAGAGTGACTGTATCATTTCACATTCCCACCAGCAATGCCTGAGTGGTTCCATTTCTCTGCAGCCTTACCAGCATTGAGTGTCATCACTATATTTTGTTGTAACTCTTAGGATGGGTAGTGACATCTCATTATGGTTTGAATTTGCCTTTCTGTAATGGCTAATGATGATGAATATCTTTTCATGTTTATTTTGTTTTTCAACTGATTTGTCTTTCAATGAAATGCCAATACATATCCTTTGCCCATTTTCTAATTGGATTGTTTGTGATTTTTTGTTGTTGTTGTTTTTACTGTTGAGTTTTAAACGTTCTTTATAGAGTCTGCATCTAGACTTTTGTTGGATATGTGTTTTAAAAATACTTCCCAGTCTTGACTGCTTATAAAACTATTAGGCTGTCAATCACATCTTAGGTAAGTTTTGAGAGTGTGTAGTCTTCAATGAATTGTTCACCTTTTTAAGTTGTAAACTTATGAATATAAAGTTCTTCATAATATTCACATGTTGATTTTCAATGACTGCATGGTCTGTAGTGATACTGCCTATTTCACTCTTGATGGTGGTGGTCTGTGTCTTCTCTCTTTTAGTTTTTGTCAGTCTTGCTAGAGATTTAGCAAGTTTATTTTGAAAGGCCAGATTTTTAATTCTTCGATTTTCTCTATTGCTTTTCTATTTCAAATTTCATTGATTTTCTCTCTGATCTTTATTATTCCCTTCTCCTTGCATGCTTTAGATTTATTTTGCTCTTCTTTTTCTAGTTTCTTGAGGTGGAAACTTAGGTTATTGATTTGGAACATATCTTCATTTTTAATTCAAGCATTTATGAGGGAAGCAGTATAGCATATAGTACTGTAAATTGGGAAATTTACTGGACACTTCTCTATATGCATTCCACTTATTGGGGTATGCTGTATTTTTGTTTTTCAGTCTGTTCTATGTACTTTTTATTTCCTTTAAGACTTCCTCTTTGACCCATTGATTAATTAGAACTGTTTTGTTTGAATTTCACGTTAAAGGTTTTACTGTTGTCTTTCTGTCACTGATTTCTATTTGATTCCATTATAATAAAAAAAAACAGATTCTGTTTGATTTCAATTGTTTTAAGTTTGTTCGGATGTTTTTATGAGCCATGATAAAGTCTATCTTGGTGAAGTTTCATGAGCTTTTGGGGGAAAAAAAGCATATTCCACTGTTGTTTAGTGGAGAGTTCCATACATGTAGATTAGATTCTGTTTGTTGATTGTGTTATTTTCCTAGTTGATGTTCTTGCTTATTATGTGTTTAATATTTTCATCCATTGCTGATGCTATGGTAGCCAAGTCCCCTACAAAAGTATGGATTTGTCCATTTCATCTTTCAGCTGCATCAGTGTCTGTTTCTCAAATTTTGAGACTCTGTCATCTGGTGTGTACGCATTTAGGATCACTATATCTCTTGGCAAATTGCTGCATTTATCACTATTTAATGTCCCTCTTAGTTTCTAGTAATTTTCTTCACTCTAAAGACTACTTTATTGGATATTAATATAGCAACTCCTACTTTCAAAAAAAACTAATGCTTGAATAGTATTTATCTCTCTGACACTTTGCTTACCAAAGAAGTCAGCACTTGTGGGCTCACTCCTCTCCACCATGGAATGAAAGTCCATCTGGCACCATTGGCGAGGCAGATGATTGGGGACCCCTGCCTGGATCAGCTCCCAGCCAGGCAGGCCCTCCCTGCTGGCTCTGAGACTCCCCTTTTCCATCTACAGACACTGCAGGGAACATTTATTTACAGTGGATGGACTTATATCTAACAGGCTGTACGCACATTGAGAAAAGGACTTCCCTGGTTTCTTTCTGTATGCCCCAACCAATATAGAACTTGGTCATTTATTTAATACATTTAAGTACTTCATAATAACTTCTGAATAATTGAATCAACATATTCTATAAATCTATGCTACCAGAACTTCTCATGAAAGTACACCAGCTGGAATAAAGTCACACCAATTTAGAAAATGAATAAACACGGACCTCGATTTTCCATTTAAGAACTTGTCTGTAATGATTGCAAGAATATTTAGACACCAATTAAATATATATAAATCACTTTTTGAGCAAAACATCCACATACCATTTAAATTGTCTGATTTGTGAGGTGTTGGCAACTAAAGTATTTTAATATTTTGTAAGAAATGAAATAATTTTAAAAGTATGGATAAAACCTGGGTTAAAATGTTTCACGGGGTGGTGTGACTGTGGCTCAGTGGCAGAATTCTCGCCTGCCATGCCAGAGACCCAGGTTCGATTCCCAGTGCCTGCCCATGCAAAAAAAAAAATTAAAATGTTCGCTCACTTTTCTAGAGCTGCTTAGTTCCTTAGTTAATGCAGAAACCTCCTCCCTTCTTCAGTGCAATTTACGAGCTAATGGGAGCTCATCCCTCAATCAAACCCATGAGTCCATCTCAACCTATGCAGTCTTAATCTTCCTTAATAACAGCATGACTTCATAGTTAGTTTGGAAATTTAAATTCTAAGATAGTCCTTCTTCCTTGTGCTAAAAAGTCATTTCTATGTGGTATGTTGTTCTCATAAGTTCCAAATGTGCCAGGGTCACTTGCAAAAGTTGTGTTCATCTTTTAATAGCCTGAATATTCTTAAACAGATGACGTCACCAAGCCTGGGTATTTAGCAGTGAGAGTTTAAATGAATAAGGCAAACTAGATGTGTGGTGTGAGGAAGATAAACTATAAATATGTAAAGCTCACAGATAGAGGATAAATACAAAGCAAAGTCATTTTTCTTATCTATCTGATGCTTACTAACTCTAATCCAATAAATTAATAACAAATAATGTAGTATGAAAATTATTTCTACTCTCTACCAATGTCAGCTAAGCCTTTCTAAAGCAGTAAATTTGTATATACACGCTCAGTTTCTGTTCTGGCTTCACAGCCTCTATTTTTATGCTTTCCATTTTAAGTCAAGTCTTGCCAGATTGTGGATTTGACAATCCAGGACCTCTGGTTTCTCTCACCTGATGTTTTATTTCCTTTCTCTTCAGTAAATATGTCTCACTCTTGTCCTATAAGCAAGAAATATCTGGTTTACTTTTATCTTTGGACTGTTCTATTCTCTCAAAAGGTGAATGCTCTTTGTTTTCACTGTGACATTTGCAAAGTCATCTCTTCTTTCTATAAATACTTTGTCAATAAGGAGTTTATTTCACCACCCTCCTGGCTTTAGGCCTATTTCATTTCCACTAGTTCAAATATTAAAGCTTCTTCTTTCATTACTAAAACTTTGATTTGACCTTTTTTATTATAACATGATCTCATTGTCTTCAGGGTTTTCAAGATGAATATCACTTATTCATTGAGGGCCAACTGTGGATTCCTTAGTTTATGGAAAGACGTATGCAATCAGACCCCCACTTTCCAGAGTTTACATCCATCTTAAATGTCATATTATTTGGCATGGAAAACTCAAATAGTATTAAAAGATTGGATAGGATCGGAGCGAAGTGTGCATTGTCAGATGTGCCCTGCACAAGAGCACCTGGTTGAGGGATTTCCAGAAGCTGAAATCCAGACCACGTTCCACATGTTGAACCATATGCTTTAGTGCATCTCACACATGGGGACATTGCTTTGTGATTTTCATAAAACTGCAATACTGGCAAGTGTTGCCCTGGGTAGCATATAGTAAGTGGTTGTGGTTTCTAAGTTTCCCTCCAGCTTTAATGTCCTAGCAATGTTCAGAGAAGTCAGACATCTCTAGAGACTAACAAGTTGGAATAAGGCTTCATGGTCTACGTAGGACTCGAATGAGACCCTGGAGAATTGGCACATGGCTGAAAAGATTAGGTAGAACATTGATGATGAAACAAAAATGAAAATCAAATGCATGAAGGTAAGAACAGGCATAGTTTATTTGAGAAATAGAATCATGCTAGGTATCTCTAAATGTATATTCACATGGGCATTTTCTAGGTAAATAAATTTTAGATGAAACACTACTATAGTACATGGGTGCATGATACTTTTTGACATCAAGAAACTTCTGAAATGCTTGAATAGGTTGGGGCATAACTGCTAAATATGACAGATTTGACTCCAACATACCTACTGGATGTTTTTGCTTTTAAGTTTACATGAGACTAATATAATCAGAATAATATTTTTCTGACTCCAAATGTTAAAAGATCTGACCTTTGTTCCATTGAGAGTAGGGAATTTCTATTCTGTTTTAAATAATGTGACTTTCTACCCCTTATGTTGAGATTATTATATCTGCTTCCATGGTTTACTTTTAATTTCCATAATCACCTTTACAATTCTCTAGAATGTTGCAAAATTGATCCCAATGTTTCTTATGAGATCACACTTCAAGATTATGGGCCTAATTATTTGAAGGAAAAAATACCCTCAAGTAACTCTACCTCTCTGTCCATATATACATTAATGTTCATTGATAATGCTAATATGTTTATTGTTATGAAATTAATGAGTATTCTATTCACGTTTTTCTTTTTTAAATTTTTCTGTTCTGTCTACATAGATCAATAAAAAAACGCATCTTTTAGAAACTGTGGCCATTGCAGAGATAGCCAATAATAGAATCACATAACTAGCAGTGCTGAGCTGGCCTCACTCAGCCAGCTCCCTGTAGCTGGCTCAGGCCATGTCTGCTCCTGTCCCTGGGGCCTGCAGCTCTGCAGCCTCTATTACTGTGTTGCCAAAAATAAGGTGTCATGCTCAAGCACCAGAAATCTAGTATCAGATAGAACTGGAATGCAAAAAATACCTGGCAAATGAATGTTGAGAAATGAGGAGCAAGTAGTAGATTGAGACATCTCATTGCCCCATGCATTAGTGAGTGACAAAGTCAAGATTAAAGTCTGTGTGTCCCTACACTAGATGTGTTCTTTTTTAGTTCTGACCTACTGTTTCTCCTATAGCACTCCTTTAAAATTCTGTGATTATAATGGTCAGTATATTGATTGTTAAATATAAAAAATAAGGGGCAGCATAAATAAAGAAAATAACATCCTAAAATGTCACTACCTAGATATCATCACCATTATTTTATGTGTCTTTCCTCCTGGTCCGTGTTTGCATGTGTGTATTCATGTTTAATTGAGCTCATGTGCTGTATAGCATTTTCTGGCATAAGCAAATATTGGTGCCATTCCATGTGAGATGGAAAACAGTGGGGAAAAGGTGAGATGATGGATCTGGTTTGTAGAGATTGAACTGAGTGGCACCTCGGTGCGAGTACTCAGTAAATTGTGCTTTTCCTCAAGCAGCCTCAGCTCCTGGGTGTGGGAATGAAGGTAAAGCTTGGGACCGAGGAGGGCTGGCACTTTGTCAGGCAGGTACAAAGGATGTACAGGTAGCACTTCTAAAGCTGGTGTACCTTTGGTTACTATACTCAGAAAGAGGATAATCGGGCCAGGTAAGGTGGCAAAGACAGTGGGAATTCATTTATGAAGTTGACTTGTGCTTGGCAAAAATGAAGAAAAAGGAATATGGTAGAAGTCTGAATGATGAAGACAACAATGAGTAGACCAGGGGATAGCCAGAAAATTAGAAGGAAAACCTGAAAACGGTGCCCATAAGACCATGGAAGATGATAATTTTAAGTAACTGGTCAACAATTAAATTAAGTCCACAAACACATACTGTGATTTCCCATATGCCTGATTCTAAGTGTTGGGCAGGGAGAACATGGATATGAGGACAGCACAGTCCTGCTCTCTTGAAGCCCATGTTTCAACAAAGGAACAGGATGCAGAAACCCGTACAGCATTTCAGATCTAACATCCAGAGCCCTGACAAGGTATACGATTTTCAGAACCCTGAGCAAGACCAGAATGAGACATTAGAGCTGGTTAGGAAATCAGGACAGATTTCTCAGCAAAAGGGTGAAATCAACTCTGAAGGATAAATTGAACCCATACATTTGTTGATTAGAAAACAAGGAAAGGGGGTGGGCAACGAAGGTTCAGTGGCACAGTTCTTGCCGCTATGCCAGAGATCCGTGTTCACTTCACTTCCCGGTGCCTGACAAGACAAGGCAGCTACTCCAACTAGACAGAAAAACCTTAAGAAAAGGCCAAGAATAGAAAGCTGGCAGCAAACAATGCAGGTGAGAGCAATGAAAGAAACACAAATAAAAACCTCATGAAAGTTTGAATCAATAGAAGTACTGGTTCCTTTGCAAATCTCCAGCAGTTTAATTTTTCTTCAATGTAAAAAGAAATATATAAAATTTCCTATGTGCTTCGCCTCCATGGGTGTCAAAACTCCTTCATCAATGATTATGTGAAGAAATTGTTACTCATACAGGCAGAGATATCTGCCATTATGGTACTTTCTGCTCAAGCATAGCTGATTATTTACAAAAATATGCTGCACATATTGCCTACCATGTTTGGCAACAATCCACAGGAATAATACTATTTTATGCTTCAGGGTTTTGCAAATATAATAATATATTTCTCAGGGTAGGAACCATTTGAGAAACCACAGTATTCCTTAGCTCATCATCAGAAATGGCAATTAGCACATCAGTCAATTACCTGTAGAATTTTATTTCCACGAACAAGAAAATAATGTTATCTCACAAAGTACAGCAGGCTCATATCAGTTGTGATTTTCAGGAAAATGAAGCCTATGACCATCCACCGAAGGTGGAAATTGGTGGTGATGATATGATGTCACAGTTCCAATAACTGTTTATTTTGCAGTACAAAATAATTCTCATGGAATATTCTGAAGAAATCCCTAGAATAGCTAGAGAGCACAAGTTTGTCCCACCCCACTTTCTTCCCTCTGAGATCAGGCTGCTGAACATTTTAATATTTCTCTCTGTTTAATTCATTGTCCTTAAATACCCCAAGAAAGGCTTTTCAACCGTGTCTATAGCAAATTGCTCTAGGATCATAAGTTAGCTTTACTAATTAAACTTTCAAGAAGAAAGCTGGTTAAAAGTCTGATTAAATAATCTGGGCTACTGGATGCACAATTACCATCTGTACTGTATTTATACTTTACTTTAAATGTCTAAAGAGGTTTTTTTATTCTACCTTATCCATCATTTTTCAGTAATTAACTTTTAATTTTTTATTATTAAACAGTATACAGAAAAGCATTAAATGTATTTTTTCAGTTTTTTAATGCTGAAAATTACTAAAGAGGAATTGTCTTACCAGACTGCTTTGAATCACCCATTTAGGACTCTAGAAAGCTCTGTGACTAATTGCTTTGCATAAAAAAAGATACCATGAGACTCTGGGGAAACGGAAGAATTTTAGTAAAGGATGGTGGTCATAGCAGCACAACAGCATGCAAGTAATCAGCACCACAGAATTGTACATTTGAAAGTGGCTTAAAAAGGGAAATTTTAGGTTATATATATGTTACAAAAAAGAACACAAATTTTTAAAACCATAGAACTGTACTATACAAACAGTGAACTCTAAGGTAGACTATGGACTATAATTCACATAATTATAATAAGATTGATTCACCAGTTGTAACAAAAATACCATACTAATGCAAAGTGTTAATCATAGGGAAAACTCATTTTGGGGAGTATGGGAACTCTCTACTTTATGCATGATTTTTCTGTAAGTCTATAACTTCTCTAATAATAAAAACAAATAAAAATTTCTACCATGAAATCATAGAATTGAAGTGCTGAAATGGGACAGTATAGGGCACCTGACTTTTAAATATGCAAAGCTTAAATCCACTCTTCGAGGATCCCACTAGGTTTTGTAGCTATGCTTCATGGGCCCCTTTATAGAAAACACATTTCCTTCTAAGATAGTCTAGTCCATCTTTAAACACTGGGGCAGTTATAATATTCTCTATGTTCTGCATAGGCTTTATCCACCACTCCACACTAGATCAGAATAAGAGAAAATAAAATAACAGCTGTTCTTACATTGTTACACTTGACAGTATTTTTCAGTTAAAGATAATAGAGTAATATTTGTTTTATCCTAACACCCATCAGAAACCAATTTTAAAAGAACCTATTGGAAATAGGTGGATCTTTGCTGAAGAAAGTGTAACTTCTAATACGATCTCTATAATTCTAATTTCTCAGATCAATATCAATATTTGGAGACATCAGATTATTAATAAAATTTCAGGCTTGTAATACCTCAAAGTATTATTAAATATTTCAAACCCAGTTTTTTTTTTCTCTTTTCGGGGAGGGCTGCATGGTCCAGGAATCAAACCCAGGTCTCCTACACGGAAGGCGAGCATTCTACCCCTGAACCACCTATGCACACCCAGTTTGCTTTTTATGAATGTCTATCAATCAAAAAAGACTATAGAAACACAGATTCTACTTATGAGTTAATGAAGAAACTAAGGCCAATCGTTAAAATATAGCGACATATATGGTGATCAATGTCTTTAAAAATAAAGTGTTATAAGAATTCAAATAATTAAATTTCTATTATTTTAAAGATAGTTTTCTTCATCTCCTCAAGAAATCACTATTAAGAAGTAAGACCAAGAATCAGAAGTAATTGCAACCATAAAAAATAATGAATTCATGAGAAACATTCAAGGAACATCTAAGAAGTATCAGATATTAGGCCAAGTACCCTGAGACAAAAATAGTAAAACAAACATGAATTTTGTCCAAATGGAACATATTATCTATGGAGAGATTAAACTCTGCCAGGATATAATACTACTATGTCTGCAAATAAGGAGATCATTCTGTGTTTAATACAATTGTGCAATTAAGAGAACAAATAACATAATTACAAAAGACAGAAATTATATGAACTCACTTCCAGTTTGGCTGTGACAAATAATCTAAATAAATGTGACAAGGTTGGTTCAGAGATGACTACGTTTATAGTCTAGCATTTTTCCAGTTGTTGTCACTTTCTTTTTATGTGCAATGACTATTTCACAAAGTCTAATTAACATTGGAATTGGCTCTGTGTCATTTGCAAAACAAAAGATGTATTCTTACAATGTCAATTCTTTACAATGACAAATATTTGGCACTCATAAATATCACGGAGAGTTTCAAAGTGATTTCATTTAAAAATAAAATATAAGAAAACCTATAGAAGGTAGTATTCTTAATTTTATTTTCAACTGACTACATAGGCAAAAATATGTTCTTCTGTTTAAAAATAGTTATGGAGAGCCTGCTGTATATATATACATATTATGATATTATTATATATTTTAAGCCCAAGTGGTTTTATTTCTAAATAATGTCTTTCATTCAAAATAGGAAAAACAGATGGTCTGCTTATTAAATATATGATATACTTAAAATGACTAAAAGGATACATGTAGTGATAAATATCTTTAAAGGTGAATGAAATGCTATAGAAATTCAAATAGTAAAATTTGATGTATAGTTGTTTTGTTTTGATTTTTAAGGGAGAGTGAAGAAAAGAGATTTTCTCATATCCTCAAGAAGTCGTTAGGGAATCAGAAACACAATCTCCATGACTTTAGATCTCAGATAGAGTTTGGAGCACCTTTCCCCAAAATATGTGGCATCCAGACGCAGAAACCAAAGATTTCTCCTTTGGCGCAGGAAGAGCAAGTATGAAGGCTGGCTGAGAGCTTTGAACCAATATTGGCATAAAGTCTGGAGAAGCAGAAATAAGTGGAGCTTCATCTGATATTAAACTAGAGAAAAATGTCATATTTTCATGGACCAATCTGTTGGCAAAGCTGAATGAGGAGCAAAGGAGAGAATTGTGCATTCAGAAGTAACACACAGTGTCATAAGGAGAACTCAGGTTAGCCTGACCTCCGTCACACCCATCCTGGTAGATCACTTTCAAAAAACTAATCTAGCGGAAGCTCAGCTTATGAAAACAAGTAAATAAAAATTTTTAAATAAACACTGGAGGATGTATCCAAGGATATTACAAGGAAAAAATTAGAAGGGGAGAGTAAAAATATAGCAGGTTAAAAGTGTTCACCAAAGGACGGTGGAGTAGGGAAAGCTGGATTCACCTGTGCTCCACAGAACTCAACGGGGCCGGGAAAAAAATGACTGCAGTCTCAGGGCATGAGTAACCAAAGAGAGTCTTCAACTCCATTTCATAAGAGCAAGATAGGTAGGGGAATTGGGACAGGGAGAGCAGGGTGGGTCTGATCAGCCACGGGCCCCACTGAGGGTGGGCAGCAACAAGCTGGGAAGTGCAGATTGGAGGGAACTGACCTGGCCATCCCTCCACTCCAGCTCAACCCAGCTGCTGGCTGGAGAAACCTCCCCAAGTGGCCTCATAGCCAGCAGTGCCCATGGAGATCCCCAGAGGGGTGCTTGACTGTCTACCAGGAAGAGCTGCACCCCAAAGTACTGGGAGCTGCAAATAGCCATCCCGTTGGTCATGGTGAATGGCAGATCCGATGGATGCTAGGCACTGCTCCTCTAGGTATTATTAGCATTATTTTATTATTATTTTTACTTATATATTATATTTTTTTCTTATTTTTTATTTTATTTTCTCTCCCTTCTGTGGGCAATGGTCTGAGTTTATTCCCAATATATCTTAGAGTATTTCCTTCTGACTTTGGAGTCTACTGTTGTTGGTGTGTGTGTGCGTGCATGCACGCGCGTGTTTATTATGATTATTATTTGGGGTGTATGGGCAGGGAATCGAACCCAGGTTCCCTGCGTGCCAGACGGGTATTCTGCACTGAACTATCTGTGCACCTCTGCCTAGCTTTTAATAGAACCTCAAATAGAATTGTACCCCTTACCTGAGATCTGGGCATTTGTTTGGCAGAGAATTACTGATGACCCAAGTACAAAAGGGAACCTTCAGGGCACCAAGTAAATAAAATCGTTAGATGAGTGAAGGAAACCAACTTGTAAAATAACCTTATTAAGATAATCTAATGCACTGAACACAACTGAATCACAAAGTATGTGAATATCCAGACAGAAATGTCCCAGCCAAGTGACCAAATAAAAATACTGGAGAGGACACAGAATATGGAACAACTATTCAAGGATATTTATGAAGAAATAAAAGATATCAGGAAGACACTAGAAAAGAATAAAGCATAATTTGAAAGATTAAATAGAAAAATGGCAGATCTCACAGAGATGAAAGATATAGGAGTCCAAATTAGAAATATACTAGAGACACATGACAGCTGATTTGAAGAAGCAGAAGGAAGAATAAGTGTGCTAGAAGAACGAACAATTGAACTAGAGCACACAAATGGCAAGAAGGATGGTGAAAATGGAACTGAATCTTAAGGAAGTGATGGACACAAAAGGCGCACAAATATAAGAATCATTGACTTCCCAGAAGGTGAAGAGAAAATAAATGGCTGAGAAGATTAGCTGAAGATATAATGAGGGAAGACTTCTCAACTCTTATAAAAGACATAAATATTCAAATCAAAGATATTCAATGAATCCCAAATAGAATAAATCAAAACAGGCCAACTCCAAGACATATGCTAATCAAACTTTCAAATACTGGAGAGAAGCAGGAAGTCCTGAAAGCAGCACAAGAAAAGTGATCTACTACATACAAGGGAAAGCTCATAAGTCTGAGTTTGGACTACTCAACAGGCACCATGAAGGCAAGAAGGCAGCAGTATGATATATTTAAGATTCTGAAAGAGAAAGGCTTTCAGCCAAGAATGCTTTAGCCAGCCAAACTATCCTTCAAAATTAAGGGAGAAATTAAAATCTTCAAAGAAAAACAAAAGAGAACTAGTCAACAAGAGACCCGTCCTATAAGAAATACTTAAGGGAGTCCTGTCAGCTGAAAATAAAAAGACAGGAGAGGGAGGTCTAGAGGACTGTATAGAATTTAAGAGTATCAGTAAGGGTAATTTAAAGGATAAAAAGAGAGAGACAAAAAGAATATATAGATCTGACAAATAAAAACTAAAGGATAAGATGGTAGATTAAAGAACTGCTTTCATGGTAATAACTTTGAACATTAACAGATTAACTCACCAATTAAAAGATACAGATTAGCAGAATGGATTAAATAATAAAGTCCATCTATATGCTGTTTATAAGAGATGCATCTTAGTCCCAAGGATACAAATAGATTGAAAGTGAAAGGATAGAAAAAGATATTCTGTGCAAGCTGTAACCAAAAGAAACCAGGAGCAGAAGAAGCCCATCTCAGAAGTTGGGATCTGGATGGTATAGTGGGCAGACTTCCAAGATGGCTCCCAAGATGCCAGGTTGAATGCAAAACTTTCTCCTAGATACTTAGCTGAGCACTAGCTTATGTGTTGCTATGAAGGGATTTTTTAGATGTAATTAATATCCCAAATCAGTAGACTTTACTAATCAGGTGTGTCCTAAAAGGTACTTGGCTTTCCTGGCAACAATGGTTTAAAGCGAGAGGGAGATTCTCCATTGCTGCTCTGAAGATGGAGGGGACCATGTGGCAAAGGACTGAGAGTGGCTTCTATGAACTGAGAGAGGCCCTGGCCGACAGCCAGCAAGATAAACAGCAATCCAAGTCCTACAACAAGGAACTGAATTCTCCAATACCTATGTGAGCTTGAACAGGACACCAAGCTCTGAAAGAAAATCCTGTGAACACCTTGACTGTGACTGGTGGAGAGCCTGGGCAGGGCGCTCAGTTATACTGTGCCCATCTTTCTGACCCATGGGACCACGAGCTAATACGTATGTTGTTTTAAGCTGCTAAATACACAGTAATGCACTGAGCAGCAATAGAAAACTAACACAAAAGGAAACTAATTTCATACTTTGTCAGGTTTCGGTCAAGAACCATGAATGACCTTAGCCTCCAAATTGCAGATATTCACCATCAAAACCTGGCATGGTCTAGGAGGGCTGGGCTGCCTTTTAGAGATGGGCCCCCCATTCCCATTACTGGACTCCAACCTCCTTCTGTAGAAGGAGCCACGTGCTACCTCTGGTGGCCTGCAACCAGATCTTTCCTTTGAGTTTTGGAGTCACTCTGATTGCTCTCAAATCCCCACCCTACCTGTTAGTAGCTGAATGATATGGGGCAAGGCATTTGACCTAATTAAGCCCCTATTTCCTCATCTGTAAAATGGGGATTGGAATAACATTTCACAGGGTTATTATTAGGATTTAGTGAGCAATTAGTGCATTTCTTAGATTATCGTAAACACTCAGTAAGTATTAGCTGAACAAATTCACTATCCCAGAAAAATTTCTTGCCTTCTGCATGTTCTGTCCTGGCTTAAATAACACAAACATGTAAAACAGCCAAGACCAATACCCATGTGTTCAGGATATAATATGCAAAATTTAGTAAATAATGCCTGAGTATAAATGGGAGAATATAAATGCAAATAAACACTTATCTGGTTTCAACAGCAGGTGAGTTTAAGTAAGCGAACACAGTCACAAATAACTGGGACTGTGTCCATTTTACCAATATATTTTGTAATATGCTGTCTACATTTTAACTGCAACACCTGCTTCTCATTTCTGAAAATAAATTTGTTTATGCTTTAATGAGGTTAGATGGGAAAACATCATCATGCTGTTGTGTTGCCCATCAGATATTCTACAATTATTTAGTCTTTCTAGAAAAATGTTTTCATTTTAAGAATAAGTCCAATAGTATCATTTACCTTGAAAATTATATCAAGCATCCTCACAGATGATTGGTGCTCTGATATACTGCATGGAGATGTTAAGATGAAAGCTCCTGACCTACTCTAAGAATGGAAGCTACTGGAGTAAAGGAGGTTAATTATAAGGCATTGTAATAATTACTTAAAGAAGCAACAAGGTGATGAATTAAGGGTCAGCTAATGAGAAAATGAAGTGATAAATGAAGAACATGTGGACACTGACCAGATGTGGAAGACAAGGAAAAAGGAGTAAAAATGCCCCCTTTCCCTTTCTTAGTCCACGAACAATGAATTGCCCAATTTTTTCAAATCCAATTCCACAACTCTGAAATCAGAGGTTTAATAAAAAGCACATAGTCCTTTTAAGTTAGACAAACCTGAACTGAGTCTCAGTTCTGCCACTTATGATCAGGAGAACTGTGGACAAAACTTTCCATTTCCTTGAGATTTGATTTTGGTGTTGGTAAATGGTGAAGTTAAACAGCATTTGTTTCATCTCTTTCACTTAAATATTTTGAGGCTTAAGTGAAAATATTATATCCCCTTAAGTTTTCTGTGAAGATGTTGATGTAATTGACTTTAGAAGGTATCAGAGGTGGAACAGCAGATGCCTGGCAGGCTTCGAGGAAGGTGAGGGCTTCAGATCACATCAGGCCATATTCTGAGATATTTTCAGAAAGGCAGGGGATAAACCTGAGACTTAGAAAAAGATCATGGCTGAACAACCAAGCAAGCAAACAAACAACAGAAGATTTAAGAATCACCTAGGCAGCAGCAATGGTTAAAACTGAGAGTATGTGAGGGGCCAAGGAAGTTGAAATGATATGACCCCTATTTCTTCACTCGTTCACTCTTTCATTCATTTATTGATTTTAAAAAAATTACTGCTCACCTACTATATGCCAAATATGGAGCTAAGTTCTGTCTAAACAAAGATGACTGGGACACATTTTAGTTTGATATGCCTCATTTTCAAGGCAGAATCACAGGAGCACAAATATTTTAATTTGATAGCAGGCACAAAATGACCACAGAAATTCTGCTTCAGAAACTTCTTTGGGGTCGAGGGAAGTCATGGGGAAGGTTCACAGAGCTCAGTTGATGTTTGAGGAATGAGTGTAAAGCATTCAGTGAATAAAGAGGTAAAGAGCATTTCAGACTGGTTCCTGTAAACACACACTGCCCACACACACAGAGACGTAAAAGATTGAGAGGTGTCCATGAAGCAGCAATCTGTGCCTCGTGGCCAAAGCCCAGGGACTGTGGAAGGTCAGGGAGGAAACTAGAGAGGCAGAGTGGGGTAGCCCTTGAAGGGCAGGTTCTTCTGGAACTCGGCTTTCTTTTCTGGTAGGTGATGAGCAGCCATTGAAGGAGATAGTTTCTAGAGATAGATAGATGCCCTTAAATTAAATTCTGTATGTTAAAGCAATCAATCAACTTCACTGTTATTCAACATAGCAATAAATATTCCATGTCACAAGAGAGCAAAAAAGAACAGTTGAAATGATTTTGACTGCTAATACTATAACTTTGTGTTAAAAAAAAAAGTCCTAGGAGTCTAGTGTGGATTGCAAAAATGGCCACAATTTTCTGCTCCTCTCTTCAACACTGAGGTCCGTTTCTCCATTCCTTAATTCTGGGTTGGCCTGGTAACATGCGCCGGCCAATGCAGTGCAGGGAAGTGACCTCATGGGATGCCAGGCCTGGACCTCCAGGGTCTTCCCATGGGTCTACTGTCTCTCCTGGAATCCTGCCACTGCCCAGTGAGCACGTCCGGGACACCTTCTGGAGGAAAAAGACTGTGTGGGGCAGACAAGATCGGAAGCCATCTCGGACCCCCTTGCCTCCGCAGAGCCTGGCAGCTGCCCTCGATCATATGAGGGGGCCCAGAGCAGACCAGCAGACCAGAACTGCCCAGCTGTGTCCAGCCCAAATTCCCAATCCATAGACTCACGGGCAAAATCGGCGGTTGTTTTGAAGCAGTTAGTTTCACAGCAAAGGGAAACTGAGGCAGATTCTGTCAATACTCACTCAGTCAAGGCAAGGTTTGCACGAGTAAGATTCCTCACTGACTGGGCTTTCTGTAACAAAACTGAACCACACTATTTGTTAATCAGTCATTCCTGACCAAGTAGTTTTTCATATCCTCAGTACAGCAAAATTAATGCTTGATTTCAATCATTGGAACTGTAACATTCAAATATCAACTTGGGTAGTTTTGACTTTAGTATAGGAAAAAGGTTTTGTGAGAGCCAATGACTAATATAAATAGTGTTTGTGAGACAAGATTTATCTTATTTAATAAAATAAATTGTTTTCAAGTACTTAGAACTTTCACTAACATACAAATAACTGGAAAACGAATGGGCTCAGTCAAACCATTCTTATCTCCACAGCAGTTCACTAGCTTAGCGTGTTACGATTTGTACAATAAAGCAGTAGAAACGCAGTTGAAAAGAATACTCCATTTCTTACTTTGCTGATTCATATGAATTTTCTTCTCATTCAGTATTAAATTACTAAAATGTTTCTGATATTTGCCAATTGATAATCCTCCCAGCAACAGGCAGCCACATACATTTTTCACACTTAAGATTACTTATTTCTCCCGTACCCCAAAATCCAGGTCTGATTCCCTTGTGTCTTATCCTCTTGCATTATTTTTTTAACTAAATTCTCTAAATATTTTCTACCATCATCAGACACAGGATCTGAGTTCACCAACCTTGGCCAGAATTCTTTCAACTAACTTATTTGAAAGGCAAATATTGTGACTATAATTATGGACTGTGAAATCCAGATAGAATCACAAATATGGGAGGAAGATTTTTGAATATGCAGCCTTCTATTATGGAATTTTATAAAATATAGAATGGTGTTTAATTTCGTTTTATATCATGAATACCTTCCTAAGGCAGGACCTCTGTCAGCAACGTCTGAGAATCCGTCACACTGGGATTGTACACCCAGGCTCAGCATCGTTGAAGTGGCTGCCAATTTCTTAAGTAAACACCAATCCATTATTATTCCGTTTGTTTGCATTTATTTTCTTATTAGTGAGGTTAAATGTATTTTTGTAAGCATATTACTCATTTGAATATTGTCTTTCATGAATTTCCTATTCATATCCTTTGGTAATACTTTAAATATCTGGATATTATTTTACCTCCAATCCTCCCATTCCTATTTCTTCTTATCTCCACTTTTAGTTTCCTTTAGACATTGCTTTCAAAATATGAATCATAAAAGCATAAGTGCTTTGGAGAGTGGGGGGGATGGGTTGGTGGGGTACTGGGGAAACAACCTGTACCACAAACAGGGAAATGTATGTGCTTTCTTCTCATGAGCCTTCCCTTCAGGGTACACAGGTACTTTCGCCAAGCCCAGTAATTCACCCTTCCTGGGGACGTCATTCCTGAACACCAATTGCAGCGCCTGACCCAGCAGCAGCAACACCAGGGAACTTGTTAGAGACACCAGTCGTGAGGCCTGACTCACAAAAGCTCTGAATCCAAAGCTCTGGGTGGGACCAGGTCTGTGTTTAAGCCTCAAGCACTGTCCAGTCTTGAGGACCTCGTGCCCCCCTGCCTGCCATCACCAGGTTCTTTCCAGGGACTCCATCTCCGGGTCGTCTCTCTTGGCGTACAGTTCTTTCATAACAGGCATGCAGTTTTATGATGACAGTTCATTTAAAACAGCCTAGAGGAACAGTAATCTAAAACTGGACTTTTAAAACAGAAAAACTTCCACTCCTGCTTGGAAGCGCGATTAAATTTAACACTTATATTGGGGGCTTCCTGAGTATGCGCAGCTATTGGGACTTTAAAAGAGGGGAGGCTTTTTAAACCCCAGATCATTATCTGGACTCCCCCTTAAAAGAGGCTCAGAGACCATGCATTCATTCATTCATTCGATATTTATAGTATTTGTACAGCATTCCAGTATCTACCACTGGAATACAGCCCAGAGCACAGCACCTGCCTTACAGATACCAGAACCCAGTAAAGGTGGTCAGGCAGGGTAGGTGGAGAGCAGGCTGGCTACATAAGAAAAGTGACATCATTTCTAAAGTCAGGGCAACCTCCCTGCAGGAAATGGCAAGCCCAAAACAATATCAAGACTATCCTTCTCCAGATGTTTGTCCATCCCCTTATAGAGTAACAGGACACTCTCCTGGGGAAAGCACGGGTTAGCAGGAAGAAAAAAAATTTTATTTTCTTCCCTTACCTTTGAAAGAAGTAAGCATGTGAATAAAAAAAGCATGCCCCTACCACAATATTTAATCTTTCTACCTATCCAGATTTTTTCAAGATTATTATTACGGAAAAGGTGCAAGTCTACCAATTTTGAATGAAACTGAGTATGTGAACTCAACCTCCAACTAGTTAGTACAGCCAAAGCTGTAAATGGGATTTGATACAGTATATATCAAATGATATGCAGCTTTGTTTTCACCAGACTACGAAGTGGGCCCATCAAAACTAGACCTAAATTTACCAAACAATCAAGAGAAAACTTTGCCACTAAATCCAGGGGGCTGGACAGAAAAGAAAGAGTTCTAAGGTAAGAGCCAGAGGTAGCAGGCAGTTAGCAGAGGTTGTCAGCAATGAGGAAGTCCAACAAGGCAGATGGATGGAGGGAGGAGCCAGAATGCATTCCATAACAAGATACAGAACAAAACCAAAATTTGATGCTCCGTTCCTGCAGTAGTTGAGGTTGGAGAGCAAATCATGTCCAGAATGGTTAAAAATAAAAATAGGGAAAAAATCAGCATGAGGTTAAGAAAATAATGTCTTCTTTTAGTCAAAAAAAAAAAAAAAAAAAAAAAAAAACACTGTGGGGCAGTGCAACAGTGGCTCAGTGGCAGAATTCTCGCCTGCCATACCAGAGAACTGGATTCGCTTCCTGGTGCCTGTCCGTGCAAAAAAAAAAAGCAATGCTGTGGTTTCTATAAGGAGTGGCTCTTTGGTGACCTCATTCTCCCTAAAAAAATTTAGAACCAAAGTAGGGTTAATCTTGCGAGTAGGCAAAGTAGATGGCCGCCTCTGCAGTGAGACAGTTTCTCTACAATTTTTCTGTTAATAGTTTTATTCTGTTCGCTTACATACATTTTCATTTAAGTGTTACGTCGCTAAGGCACTCCACAGCATTCCAAACAAACAGTGTAAAAAAAAAGGCACGGAGAGGGAAAGTCTCCCTCTTTCCTCTATTCTCCTTTTTCCCAGCATCCTCACCAGGTGTTTTAGTTTCCTGGGTTTTCTGTAACAAAGCACCACTAAAGGCGGGCTTGCAACAACAGAAATCTGTTGTCTCACAGTTCTGGGGGCTAGAAGACTGAAATCTGTGGGAGAGAAACCTTCTTACTAACTTCTGGTGTTTTCCAGAAATCCTTGGCATTCCTTGACTTCTGGATGCCTCAGCCCAGTCTCTGCCTCCTCCATTATCACTTGGCCTTCTACTTCGCTTATTGTGTTATTTTTTTGGCCATTCAAAGTTTTTAATTTTAGATTATTAAATGGTCAAACCTTTCTATTATGCCTTCTTCATTTTAAATTAGAAAAGTTTCCTCCCTTCCAACTATTTGAGAAACTTTGGTCATTTTTAAATGTATTTATGATTTCAAATTTTCAGTATTTGGATTTATCCTAGTATATTTTGTAAAGTATAATTCCAACATTATTTTTTTCCAGATGTCTACTTGGTTGTTCAATGCTGTTTATTGACTAACCCATTTTTTCCCAAATGAATTGAGATGCACCATTCCCCATAAACTAAAATTCCATATGAATTGGGACCTATTCCTTTACCTTCTATCCTATTTCATTGGTCTGTATAAATCCTTATGCACTAATACCACACTGATTTAATTACAGTCTTAAAGATGTTTATTTTCTAAAACCTGGTAAGTCTCATTACTCTCATCACAGCTTTTTGTTTCAGAGTTTTCCTTTCTATTCTTTTATTTCCTCACATTAGCTTTATATTTGGTCTGTAAAAATCGCCGTCTTCAAACAGATGATGGCGACAGTCTCAGACAGTGCTGGTAGGAGCACAAAATGGAACAAAAAACACGGAGGGGAACGATAAGGTCTAGTAAAATTGCATGCACTTTTAACATTTGAGCAAGCTATCCTAAACCTCACAGGCCCATCAGCAAAAATGTCAAAAGATATATTCCCAAAGCCCTTCATGGCAGCACTATTTATAACAGTAAAGAAGCTGGGAAAGCCCAAATGCTTATCACAGGGGGAGGTTTGAATAAGCTATGAATGCCCATCCCGTGGGTTAGAGGCAGCTGTACAAAGGGTTGAGGGCTGTCTCTATATCCTACTCTGGAGTGGTCTGAGTGCTGTGGCATCTTTTTTTCATTTAATTCTTTCGTATCTTTGAGTTTTCACCCCTATTATTTCCTTTTGGTGGATTTTCTCTTTCTCTATTTGTTCAATAAGTTAGATAATGACTTTTCCTCAAAGAATAAACTTTTGTATTGATTTATATTACAGTTTTTCTGGCTTCTAAGACATTTTGTTGTTCTTTTTATAACCTATAGACCAGATGCTTAACTATTTGTTTTCACTCTGCTCTTTCGTTCATATAAATATTTAAACTTGTGAATTTTCTTCCAAGCCTCTTTGAGTGAATCCCATAAGTTATTATATGAAATATTCTCTTTACTTTTTAGAGATTCTGCAATTTCAGCTTGCATTTCTTCAGTGATTCTAGAGATGTTTAAAGTATATTGCTTGGATTCTTTTTTTATACCTTTGTTTTAATTTTCAGGTAGAAGGGGCTTTTGTTTCTTGGTTTTGCTATTATTTTTTTATTTTGTCATATTTCAATCAAATAAATTTTCTATACTATTTACAGTTCTGGGAATATATTGAGGTTTCTTTATGACTTTCATATGGTAAATGTAGCAAGGACACTTGAGAGAATGAGTATTCTCTATTTTCCATGTTCAACTTTTGATATATACCAATCAGATGCACTTTTGAAATGATACTACCTAGCTTATCTGTATTCTTCTATTTTGTTCAGTTGGGCCTGTTATGGACTGAGAGACAAAATGAAATGAATCCACTTTAAAAAGAGTCTTTATATTTCTCCTTTCATCCTCTGAAACTTCAACTTTTTTGAAGTTGCTGTTGATATTTGGGTCATGGCCATTCTTAATGCCAGCTTCCATTGTGAGTCCTTCACATTGTAATTACAAAGGGGATGCCACTTTCCCCTTTAATAACTGTTGACCTAAATAGCAATAAATTGTTTAATATCTAAAAGTCAGGATCCCTATTTTATTTTTGTTTACCATTCACCAAGAATATATATGTCCGTTTATTTCCTTGATCTTCTCTGCATTATTTTGCTCACTACGCCTGCTTTCTTTCCAGAGTTAGGTTTTCCATACGATCCAAGCTGAAAATCTATTTACTTTGACAGGTGAGTTAAGTTCACTAATATTTGTCAATCACTTAAGCTATCCTGCAGAAATAGCCACCTGCCGCCCCACATGAATGTGAGCCCTTAGAGCGTCTTCATTTGAAGGATGGAGATACCACATCTTCCACAACCCCTTCCGAGCACCTCTTTACCACTCTACATATTCCTTCCTTAGATATTACTTCCATTTCAATAATTGGTTCAACAAGAATACCTTTAAAATCTATGCGAAGGGTGCATCAATCAGGAAGTGAAATGGATTTCTGCATGGCATGAAATCATACTCATTGCCGTAAGGACCCTTGACTTCTCTCATCCTGACCTCTAACATCTTACATTCCTCTTTTCCTGGAAGTTACTTTGAATGGTCTGCTTTACCTCAGGCTCACTATAGCCTAAATAAAATTTAAAATTCTCTGCCAAATCATTTTTCCCCAATATCGACCGCATAGTATCCCCCCACTCCCAAGTTGTCTAGCAAATTGCCACACCACTGTCTCTATACTCATTCCTTCCCCTTGCCTAGAATTCCGTCTCCTTTTCTCTGGAGCTAACTTTTCCTTTAAGATCCATCTTCAGGAGCTAGGCAAGATGGCGCATGGGGGAGTGTGTGGAATTTAGTTAGTCCTCTAGAGCAACTAGTAAATAAGCCAGGAACTGTCTAGAAAAACTATTTGGCCAACATCCATGACTGGACACATGTTGCACACCAGTCTAGAACAGGTGGGAGGACACAGAACTGTAAATAAAGCCCCCAAATTCCCCCACTGATGTGGCAGGCCCAGTCAGAAACACTTCCCTATAGGAAAAAGAAGTGGTCTCTACTGGGACCAAGGGAGGGCAGCTCAGCCAAATTGCAGTTTTAATTAACAAATCTGTACTGCTGAAACAGGTTCCAAGCAGAGATAAACACAGAGCAAGCAGAAAAGGAAACCTGAAATTCCACATGGCAGATAGGAGGCAGGGCTGACCAAAAAACAGAGACTTTTGGAGTTGGTCCAACTCAGATTGCAGGAAAAGGGCTACCCCAAGTCATATACCGACAGGTACCAACTTCTGGCTCTTGACAGGAGAAACTTGAGGGCTAGAATCTGGCTTTTAAAAGGGGTTTCTTTTTTTTTTCTTTCTGTCTTTTTTTTTTTAACTATTCTAAGTGGCTCACTAGAGGAAGCCTCAGGCATTTCCAATTGTCAGCACTGACCCAGGCAATGGTGGAGATAAGATAGGTCTAAGACACAAAGTAACAAGTCAAGTGCAGGAGATAATTCCCTAAAGGGCTTATCTTCCCCAAGAAAAGGGGCCCAGCTCAAGCGGCAGAACTCAATCAGAGGATTCAAACTGTAGGACCTAAGCCCTAAGCCTGACTTCTACATCAGCCTAAGTCTCAACCACACCTATGGCAGGTACAGTCTGCTTAGAATTAAAGGCTCCCCACCCCTTTAGTTTGGTGAGGAGCTGCAGGTTGACATGTACCACCTTCAGGGCAGGATAGGAAAAGCATATAGTCTAGAGGCGCCATAGGGAAGTCAGACCAACTGCTGGGTCTCGTTGTGAGGGAAAATTGATATTGATTATTCCCTTCTCCTGAGACCTAGGCCTGCCTTGTCAGGGTAAAATCTGATTGGGGTCGACCATAGGTGGGGAGTTTGTGAAAAAATAAATAAAAAAGTTCCATTTAGGCAAGACAAGAGCCAGAAAAATAAGAGCTGAAAAATTCTGAACAGTTAAATAGAAACTATGCTAGAGGTCTAGAATAAGTTGAACTGAACACCACAAAAGAAAAGATAGGGAACAAAGCCAATCCACAAGAAAACCTTATTTAAAAGAGTGAAAATGACCTCCAGAATAAACTAACCAAGGAAATCAGATGCCAGGACACCAACAAAAAAATACATTTCACACTAATAAAAATGAAATATGGCTGACTCAAAGGAACAAACTAACACTTCAAATGAGATACAGGAGTTAAAACAACAAATTAATGTTCAAATAAACATGCTAAATCAATGCAAAAATCAAATCAATGACTTGAGGGAAGATATGGCAAAAACTATGAAGGCCATAAAGAGGATAATGGTTAAACATAAAGAAGAATTCAAAAGCTTGAAGACCCAAATGGCAGATATTATGAGAATGAAAGGCACAATAGGAGAGATGAGAAACAGGATAGAGACATACAACAGCACATTTAATGAAGTAGAAGAAGGGATTAGTGAATCAAAGCACAGGACATCTGAAATTCTACACACAATAGAACAGATAAGGAAAAGAAAAAATATATAAGCAGGGTCTCAGGGAATAAAACAACAACATGAAGAACACAAATATATATAATATAGGTATTCCAGAAAGGGAAGAGAAGAGAAAAGGGGAAGAAGGAATAGTCTAGGAAATTATCACTGAAAATTTCCCAATTCTTATGAAAGACATAAATTACATATCCAAGAAGCACAGTGTACCCCTAACAGGATAATCTGCTGCAGTTGTTAGGTTCAGGTGTCAACTTGGCCAGGAAATGGTGCCCAGTTTTTCTGTTGCAGTGGACTTAAATCATCAGCATGTGAAATTTATCTATGGCTGATTGCAACTGTAGATGGCTAAAGGAAGTGCTTTCTGAAATGAGGGGTATTTAAGTTAATTAGCTGGAGGCTTAAAAGAAAGAAGTCAGAAGAGAGCTCAGCAGTTCAGATGCAGATGTTTGGAGATTTATAAAAGCCACGTCCTTAGGAAAGCTGTTTCAATCCAGAAGTTGGAAAAGGAGGCCAGCAAACATTGCCATGTGCCTTTCCATGTGACAGAGAAACACAGAGGAAAGCCAACTGCCTTTCCTCCAAGGAGCTGTAAATTTGTAACTAAATAAATCCTCTTTATAAAAGCCAGTCCATTTCTAGTGTATTGCATTTCAGCAGTATTAACAGACTAAGATATCCACATAAACCTACTCAAAGACATTTGCTAATCAGATTGTCAAATGTCAAAGATGAAGAGAGATTTCTGAAAGCAGCAAGAGAAAAGTAACCCAACGCATACAAGGGAGGCTCAATAAGATTATGTGCTGATTTCTCAGAAAATACCATGGAGGCAAAAAGGCAGTGGCATGATATATTTAAGACACTGAAGGAGAAAAATTGCCAACCAGGAATTCCATATCTGGCAAAACTATCTTTCAAAAATGAAGGAGAGTTTAAAATAGTTTCAGACAAGCAGTCACTGAGAGACTTTGTGAGTAAAACACCAGCTCTATAGGACCTACTAAAGGAAGCATGACAAGCAGATAGGAAAACAAAGGAGAGGAGTCAGGAGAAGAGTGTAGAATGAAGATTATCGGTAAGGGTTAAAAGAGAAAAATTATAAGATATTACATATAAAATTCCAAAGACAAATGGTAGAAGAAAGCATTACCTTTATAGTAATAACATTAAATATTAATGAACTAAACTCCCCAATCAGAAGATATAGACTGGCAAAATGGATTGAAGACAGGACCCATCTAGATGCTGACTAAAAGAGACTCACTTTAGACTCAAGGACTTTAGACTTTAGGTTGAAAGTGAAAAAGTTGGAAAAAGATATTTCATGTAAACAATAGCCAGAAAATAGCAGGGACAGCTATAGTAATATCTGACAAATTAGATTTCAAATGTGAAACAATTAAAAGAGATAAAGAAGGACACTATGTATTAATAAAAGGAACAATTAATCAAGAATGCATAGCAATCATAAATATTTTTGCACTAAGTTAGAGTGCCCCAAAATAACTGAGGCACACATTGGCAACACTGAAGGGAAAAGTCGACATCTCTGCAATAGTAGTTGGAGACTTCAATACACAGCTATCATAAATGGATACAATATCAAGACAGAGTATAAATAAACAGAGATTTTTAATAATGTGATAAATGAACTAGACTTAATAGACAGTTGCAGTACATTACAGCCCACGACAGCAGGATACACATTTTTTTCAAGTGCTTATGGATCATTCTCTAGGATAGATCACATATTGGGTCACAAAGCAGATCTCAATGAGTTAACAAGATTTAAATTTGGCACAGCACTTTCTCTGATCATAATGGAATGTAGCTGGATATCAATAAAAGGCTGAGGATTGGAAAATTCACAAATTTATGAAGGCTAAACAACAGAGTCTTAAACAACTAGTGAGTCAAAGAAGAAATTAATAGCAAAAACAGTAAATTTCTTGAGACTAGTGAAATTGAGAACACAGCATATCAAAACTTAGGGAATGAGGAGCAGATTGTGCAGACAGGGAAATGTATTGCTCTTAAAGCCTTTTTTTAAAAAGAAGAAAGCAAAAATCAAGGAAAAAACCATTCATGTGGAGGAAATAGACAAAGAATAGCAAACTAACTCCAAAACAAATAATAGGGCAGAAATAACAACAAAGATTGGAGCAGAAATAAATGAAATTAAGAACATGCAAACAAGACAGAGAATCAATAAAACCAGAAGTTGGTTCTTTGAGAAAATCAATAAAATCAATGGACTCTTAGCTAGGTTGACAGAGAGAGAGAGAGAGAGAGAGAGAGAGAGAGAGAGAGAGAGAGAGAGAGAGAGAAGATGGAAATAAATAAAATCAGACATGGGAGAGGAGATTTAACTACTGACCATGTAGAAACAAAGGACAATATGAGAGGATACGATGAGGAACTGTATACTAATAAGCTAGTCAATATAGACAAAATGGACAACTTCCTAGAAAAGCAGAATGAACGAACATTGACTTGAGAAAAAATAGACAACCTCACACAAGTACAGAGATTGAATCAGTCATCGAGGTACCCAAAAAAATAAATGTGCAGGACCATATGGCTTCACATGTGAATTCTACCAAGCACTGAAGAAAGATTTAGTACCAATCCTGTTCAAGCTTTTCAAAAACATTAAAGAGAAGGAAAAGCCATGTAACTCATTCTGTGAAGCCAACATTACCCTAAACCAAAGCCAGACAAAGAAGCTACAAGAAAAAAAAAAAGCTACAGGCCAATCTCTTCAATAAATATAAATGCAAAAATCCTTAACAAAATACTTACAAATTGAATCCAACAACATGTTAAAAGAATTATGCACCATGACCAACTGGGATTTATTCCAGGTATGCAAGCCTGGTTCAATACAAGAAAATCAATTAACCTAATACACTACAGCAATAAATCAAAGTGGAAAAATCACATGATCATCTTGATTGATGCAGAAAAGGCATTTGACAAAGTTCAACATCCTTTCTTGAAGATTATACTTCAAAGGATAAGAATAAAAGGGAATTTCTGCAACACGATAAAGGGAATATATGAAAAGCCCACCGCTAACATAATAGCTAATGGAGAAAGACTGAAAGCTTTCCCTCTAAGATCAGGAACAAGACAAAATGCCCATTGTCACAATTGTTAGTCAACATTTTGCTGGAAATTCTAGCTAGAGCAATAGACCACAAAAAGAAATAAAAGGCATCCAAATCAGAAAGGAAGAAGTAAAACTTTCACTGTTTGCAGATGACATGATACTATATGTTGAAAATCCAAACAAATCTACAGCAAAGCTGCTAGAGCTAATGAATGAGTGCAGCAAAATGGCAGGGTATATGATCAACACCCAAAAAATTAGTAATGTTTCTGTACACTAGTAATGAGCAGTGTGAGGAGGAAATCAAGAAACATTCCATTTACAATAGCAACCAAAATATAAAATATGTAGAAATAAATTCAACCAAAGCCACAAGAGACCAATGCACAAAAAAACTACAAGAAAGTGTTAAAAGAAATCAAAGAAGACTTAAGTTATTGGACGCACATACCATGTTCAATGGATTGGAAGACTAAATATAGTTAAGTTGTCAGTCTTACCCAAACTGATTTATAGGTTCAATTCAATATCAATTAAAATTCCAAAAGCATATTTTGCAAGATGAAAAAGCCATTAACAAAATTTATTTGGAACACAACGGTGTTCCACATAGCTAAAATTATCTTGAGAAAGAGGAATGAAATGGGAGGACTCATATTCCTGGACTTAAAAGCATATTACAAGTCTACACTAGTCCAAACAGCATGGTACTGGCATAAGGATAGATATACTGACCAATGGAATCAATCTGAGTGTTCAGAAATAGACCTTCTCCTCTACAGACAATTGATCTTTGACAAGGCAGGCGAGCCAACTCAACTGGGATAAAGCAGACTCTTAAATAAATGATGTTCAGAGAACTGGATATCCATACCCAAAAGAATGAAAGAGGAGCCATATCTCACACCTTATACAAAAATTAACTCAAAATGAATCAAAGACTTAAACATTAGAACTAAGATCATAAAACTTTTAGAAGAATACGTAGGAAAATATCTTAAGGATCTTGCGATAGGAGGAGGTTTCCTAGATCTTACACCCAAAATGCTAGCAATAAAAATTTGGAAGCCACATATCAAGTAAGGTTTAATATCCAAAATATATAAAGATGCCCTACAACTCAGTAACAAAAAGACAAACAACCCAGTTTAAAACTACATGGACAGACCCTTTTCTGAAGAGGAAATACAGATGGCTCAAAAACATATGAAAACATGCTGAACCTCACTGGCTATTAGGGAAATGCAAATCAAAACCACAATGAGATATCTCACACCTACTTGAATGATCATTATTTAAAAAAATCAGAAAACTACAAGTGCTGGAAAGGATGTGGAGAAAGAGGCACACTTACTCGCCGTTGTTGGAAATGGAGAATGGTGCAACTGCTCTGGAAGTCAATTTGACAGTTTCTCAGGAATCTAAGTATATAATTGCCGAATGATCCAGCAATCCCATTGCTAAGTATATATTTGGAGGAACTGAATGCAAGGACACAAGTGGACATTTGCATATGAATATTTATCACAGAATTATTAACAATTGTGAAGAGATGGAAACAGCCCAAATGTCCATGAATGGATGAGTAGTAAAACAAACTATGGTATATACATGGTATATGATGGAATATTATGCACCTTTAAGACAGGATAAAGACATAAAGCACATAACAATGTGGATGAAACTTGAAGACATGATGCTGAGTGAAATTAGCCAGAATAAAAGACAAATACTGTATGGTCTTGCTAATATGAACAAATATTAATGAGTGAACTTTGAGAGTTACAAATTGAGAACACAGGTAATCAGGAGATAGAAAGAGGGTAGAGATTGGGCATTTGATGCAGAAGGATTATGGAATGTTCAACAGGATTGATTGTAAAGATCCAGAAATGGATAACCTGCAATACTATATGATGGTAGCACAATAATGTAAGTACACTGAATGCAACTGAGTGTGAGTATGGTTGAGGGAGGAGGGCACCAGAAAGAAAGATAGAGGATAAAAACCGGGATGGTATAACTTACTGAACACTAAAGTGGTCAGTGATGGTGATTAAATGTGCAAATATAAGAGTATATTTGCATGAGATAGAATAAATGAATGCCAATATTGCAGGGTGTTGAAAATGGGATGGTATAAGGGAAAAAAATAAAATCAATGCAAACTAGCATTTATAGCTAATAGTGACACTGAAATATGCTTCCATTGAATGTAACAAAGACAATAGGCCAAAGCTAAATGTCAATGAGTGGGGGACATGGGGGAAGGTTATGGGATTCTTTGAAGAAGAAATGGAAATGTCCTCATATAGATTGTGGTGGGGAAGGCATGGTTATATAATTATACTGGGACTCACTTATTTTTACTTAGGTTAGATTGTGTGATATGTGAATAAAACTGCTTAAAAATGAACAGAGTGATACAAGTGATGGAAAAAGTGTGGAGAAAGAGATGTACCTATTCACTGTTGGAAAGAAAGTAGAGTGGTGCAGCCCCTCTGGATGGCAGTGTATTGGCTCCACAGGAGGCTAGAGGTGGAGTTGCCATATGATCCTACAACCCTGCAGTTAGGTTCATACTTGGAGAAATTGAGAGCAGGGGACCAGAACGTATATTTGTACATTGGTGTTTATGGTGGCAGTGTTGACGGTTTGCATTGGATGGAGGTGGCCTAAGGGTACAGTAACTGAAGAATGAAAAGGGAAACTGTGCTGTATACATTACCATGGACTGGTGAACTGCTGCAAGAAGGATTGAAGTTGTGAGGCAGCAACTAAGTGAATGAACCTTGAGGACAGCGTGCTGAGTGAAGTACATCAAAAATGAAAAGACAAATATTTTAAAATCTCACTAATATGGACTAGCTATAATGTGCAAAATTCTGAGAATTGAATTCGAGAGCATAGATCAGGTGAAGACCTATTATAAGATTCCTAGATTGTAAGCTCTTACAGCAATCACATCTATTCCAGAGTTATAACTGTTATTTCTAAATTTTGAGGTGCTGAGCTCTTTGTGTATAAGCTGGTTGTTCCCTGGAACTTCAAGTATTTGTGTCACACCTGAGACTCAGACCTAGAGTTCTGCAGCTATGAAAGTCAGCATTACCGCATATAGTCACTGCTAAAAACACTGAAAAAGTGATCAGACTTCAATTAGAGATATGAATGAAGCTGAAATACAATGGAACCCAGAAGAAAACTGAGAGGCCACCATGTGCATTGCACCATGTGCATTGCATGAGAGCCAAGCACCAAGGTTCACAAACAGCTAGCCCCATAACACCAGGATTCAGGAAGAAAGCATCACCTTGATGTTGCCTTGATTTGGACTTTTGCCTGACCCCAAAACTGTGAGCTATTAAATTCTCATTTTTTTTAGGTCATTCCTTTGCATGGTATTTGCTTGTGCAGCCAAGTAAACGAGGACAACTCTATGCCACTGAAATGGTTAAAATTAAAAAAGACTGACAGCAAAAAATATTGACAAGGATGCAGAGTAATGAAACTCCCTTACATTATGGATGAGAATATAAAATGAAAT
>PVIY010013734.1:0-58389 GCA_004026745.1 Myrmecophaga tridactyla | reverse complement strand
ATCTTGTTCACATGAGTGGAACTGCACGAGAGCAGCAACAGTGGGGGGATCTCACAGAAGAAGTGTGTGATTACATTGGGGGCACAGAAGGACAGTTGTGCTGTCAGACTAGTGTTAATGGAGGAGCTCAGTGCAGAAATGACCCAGACTGCTGCAGCCAATGCCAGGCAGAGCCGCAGGCTTATCAGGCTCCCATAATGCAGTGGTCGGCAGATGGCCACATAATGGTCATAGGCCATGACTGTGAGCAGCAGCAGCTCAGAAGATCCTGACAAGATGAGGAAGAAGAGCTGGGCCATGCAACCCTCAAAGGAGATGGTGTTTACCCCCCAGGTCAGGCCCACCAGCACCTTGGGCAGCACAGTGGAAGTGCACATGATGTCCATGGTAGCCAGGTTGAACAGGAAAAAGTACATGGGGCTGTGGAGGCCAGAGCTGCAGGTAATGACAATGATGATCAGAGTGTTTCCCACAAGGGCTATGGTGTAGAGAAAGAAGAAGCAGTTGAGCAGGAGCAGCTGCAGGTGTGGGTGCTCTGAGAACCCCTGCAGCACGAACTGTGTCACCTGTGTTTGGTTGGTCTTCCCTACTTGGCCTGGCATGATTGTTGGACACAACTTCAGGTGATTCAGCTCTAGTCCTTCATCTGGAGACTCTGCAAGGTGTCATGACACTCTCTTCAGGCTTATATTTCCTCATGTGGCTGTTTAAAACACACCCTGCTCTCAACAAAGGGAAGGTATCAACTGGTTTAATTGATGAGGCCCATTTGTTTTTTCAACAACCACCAAGGGTAATGCTTTTCTGAAAACCACCTATCCTTCCTTGATATTTCCTTTAACTTTCCATTTAAAGCATTTGCCATCTCGATTTTGGGGGCAATGTACCCTCATTCTGGCCTTCCTCTTCAGTGAGGCCAAGGAGATCATCCCTTGTGGGGCACTCTCTGTTCCTTTTCTCTCTGACCCCTCCACACACTGTGATCTGCTGATATGACCATGGGGACACCACATCCACCTCTTGTTGCCAAAGTGAGAACTCCCTTCAATGGTTCATCTCTGAGTTTCTATGCAGTATCTGACACAACCCTGCCTCTCTGGCCTGTTTTTCTGTAGATACCCTTTCCAGTTATTTAAGGGTAGGGCTCCTCTTGTCTCTCCTTCCATGTGCATGATTTCCTACATTCGGTCTTTGGGCATCTTTCCTCACCCTGTGTTCTCTTGGTCCATCCTCCCACTCTGGTGGCTGGTTCTGCCCACACTCTAACCCTTTCAGATTTATCACTCCAGGTGATAAATGCCCCAGTCCTGTGAATTGCAAGCACTTCTGTGGTTTTCTGACTAGATGAACTACAGGCCTTCTAATTCAGCCTCACTAATATTTCCCCCTAGCATGTCTCTCTTGTGTTTTTCCCCTCAGTGCGGGCATCTCCCCTACCTGGCCCCTCAGTCATCCAAGTCTCATGTGTAGCTCCTTGTGGCAGGTCATTTCTCTGGCTCATTGCCATGTCTTTAGCTCCTGACCATAGTAGGCACTGTAAAGACATTTGTTAAATGAACAAATGATATTATTTTACATCTTGGTTACTTCTCATGCAACCAGCTTCCAAGGCCTGCAGGAATCTATAAATTCCTCACAAATCACTGATTGTCTGCTTTCAAACAAGTATGACATGAAATAATTTTTTAATCACTGATTTCAAAATATTTTCTATTTTTTCTGGCTATTTCTAGGATGTATGCATTATTAAGAAATTTGACATGAAGTTCCATAGAAATTATTCCAGTTATAATATTTCCATTAATTCCTAATTTATTGTTGTCAGCAAACTTTCGGAAAAGTTTCAATATTTTAAAATGTATCACATTTATACATTTTATGGAGTAAAATATATCTAGATGTGTTGTAAAACACATGCACTCTAAAAAATCACAAATTGTGACCCATTTTCAAATATCTGCATTTCCTTGGTCCCTTTGTCTGAGGTTCTTGCTCTGAACTATTTTTCTCATGAGTATCATTATAAGATTTCCAAGTGGAGAGAAGATGGAGCTTCTTTCTATTTCTATTACTGTGGGGGAAATGAAATCTGAATTTTTTCCTCTGTGTGTATTCACTTTGGACCCAAGTGGTCCATTCAGGAATAATGAGTTAGTAGTTAAGGCATGAGTACAGGTCTCTGCACCCAGAAACCCTGCAAGAGGCACCAGGGTCCTGTCAAGAGGCCCTTCCACATCAAGCAAGATGATTGAACATAGATGAAAACTCAGGGTGACTTTGGTCATTTAAAGGGGGGAACACCAGGATTGGGGTTTCCTTTAGGATGGTTACCCTGGCTTCAGTGGAGAACACATGGGGTGGGTGTTGCAACCAGAAACTGGATATCCTGGAGGTGCCAAAAATCAAACAAAAATGAATAGATGAAAATGAGGTATAGGGATATTTTGAGAGATGTTTAGGAAATTTTACCTGCAGGCCTTGGAAGCTGGTTGCATGAGAAGTAACCAAGATGTAAAATAATATCATTTGTTCATTTAACAAATGTCTTTACAGTGCCTACTATGGTCAGGAGCTAAAGACATGGCAATGAGCCAGAGAAATGACCTGCCACAAGGAGTTACACATGAGACTTGGATGATTGAGGGGCCAGGTAGGGGAGATGCCCGCACTGAGGGGAAAAGTACAAGAGAGACATGCTAGGGGGAAATATTAGTGAGGCTGAATTAGAAGGCCTGTAGTTCATCTAGTTAGAAAACCACAGAAGTGCTTGCAATTCACAGGACTGGGGCATTTATCACCTGGAGTGATAAATCTGAAAGGGTTAGAGTGTGGGCAGAACCAGCCACCAGAGTGGGAGGATGGACCAAAAGAACACAGGGTGAGGAATTTATATTGCAATTAAATGTATTAGGAGAGATTGGTAATGTTTAAATTTGGTACCCTAAGTTTCTAATTTAAGAAAGAACAAGTCAACCCAGGTGAATACACAGAAAGAAAACGTAGAAAAATGTAAGTGTAACCACAGAAATACAGGTAATAAAATCAAACACTGGAGATAATAAACATATTTAAATGCTGGACACATGGAAGGATTGGCAATTTGATAATAACCTGGAAGGAATAATTAAGAACAAAAAGAAGGGGGCATGCAACGGTGGCTCAGTGCAAGAACTCTTGCCTGCTGAGCCAGAGACCGGGGTTCGACTACCTGAGTCTGCCAATGAAAAAAAAAATACAAAAAAAGAAAAGAACAAAATAAGGGAAAACTGTAATTGCCATTAACAAGAATGACAAAAAGGATGTATCTATAGATCATATAGACCTTAAAATGATAATAAGGGAATATTATGATAATGGTTGAGGCAAAAAAATTGAAAAAAGAGGAAATGCATGAATCCTTTGAAATAACACAACTGACAAAACCAATAAAAATTAGAAAAACTCTAAATCATTTATATTTGTGTAAGATGTTGAGTTCCCTGTGAAAATAATCTTCACTTGAATAGATGGACTTGGGATTTTTAGCTAACATCTAATGAGGAAATAATATTATTGTTACACAAACTCAGGAAACAATGGAGGGGAAACACTGTCCAGCTTTCTTTATGAGATCAGCAGAAATAAGTAAAACTCAAAAAGCTATAGCCTAGGCAAGATAATTTAAACACAGACTTCTAGCTAAAAATGTATGAGGAGTTGCTGAAGGAAATTAAATAAAAGATAGACCACTTTCATGAACTGGAAGAATGAATATTATTATGATGCCGGCAGTCTCCTAATTGATCTTTAAATTTAACACAATCTAATGGTAGCAGACAATTTTCACAACAGAAATTGCCAAGCTGATTCCAAAATTGATTAAAAAAACAAAACAAAATCCACACAGAACTACTAATAGCAAAAACAGATTTGAAGAGAAGAACACCTCCGATGGATTTATGGTGTATGGACATAGGAGTAAAATGGTGAATGCTACCATAATCAGAACAATTTCATTTTTGTTTAAGGATATACAAATAAATCATTGAAACAGAATCATTTTTGAAAAATACATGCATGCATCTTAGTCAAATGATTTTTGTGATATGCTAAAAAATTCTATTTCAAAGGATGCCTTTTCAATAAATTATGTTGGAAGAACTGAGCAGGAATATGGAAAAAATACAAACTTTGCCTGTTACCTCACTCTTCATAAATATTGACAATTCTTTAGTTATAGCCCAGTGGGGAATGCTCAAATTATAAAGTCTCAGAAAGCAAAGATAATAGAATATCTTTGCCATCTGGTAGGCAACATTTCTTAGGCACAATTTCTTTAAAAAGGTACAAAAGTATTAATCATAAGAATTCACTGATAATCCAGTCTTCATAAAAATTTAAAACTTCTCCTCATCAATAAGCAATATTAAAAATGAATAAGGAAGCCAAAGACTGTGAGGAGTTATTTGCAATACTTGTAGGTGAGCAAGAACTCACATACAGACCATGTAAAACACCCTCACAGCTGAAAAGTGTGAAGTCAGACTATTCAATACAACATGGATGGATGACAAAATAGAAGACACAGAAACCACACATTGTGGACACCCAATAAATGCATCAAAAATTCTCAACCCTTCAGAGCATCAGCTAGTTCCATCTCTATACCCCATAGCATTGACAGCCCCTTCCAACCTGAAAAAGTTAGAATGGCCATCAGCCCAAATACTCCTAAAGGTAGGAATAGAAAGACCAAAGGTGAAGGTGGAGTTATACAGAGAAAGTTGGTTTTAACAGATGAGTATGATTGCAGAATCATTATATTGATGTTTCTTTTAGTCTCCAGAATCTTAGAGCAGCTAGTAGTGAAAATCTAAAATTGTGTAATTGTAACCCATACAAAACTCTGAAGCCTGTTCTACAACTAATTGTTGTGCTTTGCTTTGAAATTTATAGCATTTTTGCATATATATTATCTTTCATAAGAAAGGAGAAAAAATCTATTGTGATAATAAAAAAAAATACCTTCTAGCTTCCTATATTCCGGAGCAGCTAGAAGAAAATATCTGAGAGGATGGTATGGCAGCCCATGACAAACTCTGGGATCTGCCCTCTAACTACTTGTTGAGGAGTGCTTTGTAAACTACTGTGTTTTTCTTACTTTGCTTTGTGTATTAGTTATATTACAAAATAAAAAGGTAAATGCTTCTTAAAAATGTAGAAGACAGATGAGATTAATCATAATTGTGTATTTAACTCGTAGTAAAAATATTATAATTTCAACATGTAGAAAAAAGTTATCAACATTATCAGAAAAGTACAAAACAATTGCCAAACACAAATTCTGTATGCATAGAACTGTCTTTCAAACATGAGGAAAAAATTTAGACATCCTCAGATCAAGAAAATCTGAGAGAATCTGTCACCATCATAGTGGCCTTAGTAGAATTGTCAAAGGAAGTTCTGCAAGTTGAAAGCAAAGGACAATAGAAAATTGGCTGAAACCCATGAAGAAATAAAAAAATCTTGATAAAAATAATGCTATAAGTATATGTAAATGCCAATACCATAGTACGTTGATTTGGAACTCCATTTTTTTTCTTCCTAATGGACCTAAACAGAAATGCATAAAATCTGATGATGGATCAATTTTTTGGACTCATAATGATAAATATTTAGTATGGAAAATGAAGTATATGAAGTTGGAGGATATAGAACTTTATGCATGCCCTTGAGATGTTAAATTGGAATTGAAGCAATCAGGATTGTTATAGATTTAGGATGTTAAATATAAGCCCCATGATAACAGTAAGGAAAATGTCAGAGAATATGAAATGCATAGAAACTGCAAGTAGAGTGCAAGCTACCAGGGGCCATGTGGAGTTAATACATATTGTAGGGTTTCTGTTTGGAGTGAAGGGAAAGTTATGGTAAAGGGTGGTGGTGAAGGCAATACAATAATATCAATGTGATTAATTTCACTGCTTTGGAGGGGTTCAGACAGGAACATTTATATTGTGTATGTGTCTGAAAAATTTTAGAAAATGCAAGACAGAAAAATTCCTTAGATAATTAAAATGCAATGCAATACATTGTAGTGGAAGTGATTGAAGAATGGAGAAAAAAAGGCTCAGAAGGAAATTATTGGGATATGAGAAAAAATTGGAAGATACACTGTAGAGCTTTATAACAACCTGAAATTTCTTGCACTTGGTAACTGCACTTAGGGTGATTATATAAGTGAATATACTTGTTCATAGAGAATGTACATGTATTCAAGGAATATGATGTGTGCGGCCTGCTCTCCAATGTTCGTAAGGTAGAAAGGTGATTGATAGACAGATAGAATGATAGATATGTGGGTTGATTATAGATAGAATGACACAGTAAAGATGGTGAAATAAAATTGGCAGATCTGGGTATCTAGGAAAGTCGGGGTATGTGGAATTTTTGCATAATCCTCAAAGTTTCAAATTCTTTCCAAATAAAAAGTTAAAAAATACATGTTAAACACTACAATGCAAAGAATGAACAAACTTTAATGCAAACTATGGGCTTCAGTTAAAATAATGTATCAATATTGCTTCATAAATTTTAACACATGTTCCATTACTAACAAGGGATGCAAAAATAAGGGAAACACTACATGTTTGACAGTGGAGGGAGGATGTATTGGAATGTTCTGTACTTTCTGTACAATTTCTCTGTAACCTACAGCTACTCAAGAAAAAATGCATGGCAAACTTTACAAACACTAAAAGAGCAGTAAATCAGTAATCATCAGATGTTTGCATACTTGACTTAGCAAAGAATATTGGTATGACTCTCTAGTGGCTGGATTCAAGGAATGTATTTTGTATCTTTTTCTTTCAGACCAGGAGCTGATATCCCCAGGGAATCAGTCATGTCCCTCCCCATCCCACACCATGGAGAAGAGACATGGGATGACCCAAAGCTGTGGGGCTCCTTCCATGTTGCCAAGATGCTGCTGCACTCCTTGTCCTGCTAGGAAGACAGAGTGGGCTCTAACATGCTCCTCTGGAGAAGGTTGTGAGTGGTCGAGGCTGCAGCTCCTGTGAGAGGCCATGGGAAAGTCTAGGAATTCAACAGAGTTTTCATGACTGGCCTGGACCAGCCCCACAAGGCAGCGAGTGAGGACAAGACCTCAGAGAGGACAGTGGCACAGGTGTAGGAGCTGAGGGCCTGTTGGGACCCAGGCTGCCTTTGGTCCACCGCTGTGGCCACAGCCTCCCCCTGGGCCCCCAGACATTGTGAGCCTTGATGCACGCTGGGTACACTGGGGAAGGGTCACCTGTCTACAGCCTTCATATCGTGTTCCTGCCCCACTTTATTCTCTCTCAGGATATGACTTTTAAGGGCAAATGGTAACAATATTTAGTTGACTTTATCTAAGTGTGAATCCACCATAGACACAGCCCTATCAGATCTAATAAGGCTGGATTAACATTTTTCCCTCATTAAACCTGAAGACCTTTTTCTACTCTTGAATGTTGATCTGTAGACTTTGGGGTAAGAGGTTGGTGTCTGCAACCATTTCACAAAGTTCTCTCTGGAGGCCATCGCTGAATGGAAGACCCAAGTTTTCTCCTATCATGTACATGGTCTTAAATTCTTAAATTTTATGTTACTGACAAGGCAGTTGAGAGAGAAAACAGGTATTAAACAAAACATACAGTAATAGAGAGGCATAAAATTGGTGACCATTAAAAAACATTTGACATTCTGCCTTTTATATAATAAAGCATGAAGCCAAATGTTTTCTCTGATGGTCTTATCTTTCATCATGTGTTTTTCATATAATGCTGAAGTGGTCATTTATCCAGAACATGTGGCCATTAGAAAATTCTAACTGTGAAATAAATGTTTTAAAAGCTCCACATCTCAGCCTAGGATTCAATGCTTCACTCACCTTTTCACCTTCTAGTGACCTTGGTGGGCTCTCTGGGAAAGTGGCTTCAGTTCATAGTAGGTACTGCAGTGGCCATGGACACCTTCCACTTTGAAGTGAGTCTCTATCCCTCTTTCCTGTATTTCTGGGCTGGGATTTGACTGGCCATCATGTCAACCTCTGTTTTCCCAAGATCAGGGTCAGGTGTTTGTTCTGGGGAGGCAGACTCTAAGGGAAATCTCTCAGGGGCAATTAAACTTGGCTCTGTGGTTCATGACCAATGCTTTCTGTAAGTTAGGTGCTGAGGATAGAGTGTGCAATTTAAGCTTCAACTTGTAAGGGTAAGATCATCCTTGCATGGAAGCATATCTTTCTAACAATACTTCCCTTGGTATTTGCCTTGAAAGCATCACCTTTTTTATTTTCATGTGTTCCTATGCAGAAGAATTCACTAACCTTTAAACCCATTTGGTTAAGTCTATTCTCTCTTGAACTTGTATTCCAGCAATTCTGCATATTATTAAAATTACACATACTATGCACCATATTCTGTGTATATTTTTGTTTCATTTATGCATCTTATTTTTCCCCTACATTTAAGCAATGCAAATAATTGCTTACATTTCCATTCAGTGCCCCTTCACCACTTATGTTTTTTTAAATATTTTTATTGCCAAAACAACATACAAACATACAAACATTCTTAACGTACCAATATTTCATATATGGTGTACAATCAGTGGCTTACAATATCATCACATAGATATGTATTCATCACTATGATCATTTTTTTAACATTTGCATCACTCCAGAAAAATAAAAAAGAGAAAGAAAAACCTCACCCATACCATACCCCTTACACTCCCTCTCAGTGATAAATAATGTTTCCATCTACCCAATTTATTTTAACCTTTTTCCCCCTGTTATTTGATTAATTTTTCTGTATTTTTTACTCATCTGTCCATATTGTAGATAAAAGGAGCATCAGAAACAAGGTTTTCACAATCACACAGTCACATTGGAAAAGCTATGTCATTAAGCAATCATCTTAAATGAACAAGGCTACAAGAACACAGCTCTACAAATTCAGGTAATTCCTTCTACCCACAATAATACACTGTAAACTTAAAAAGGCTATCTATAGAATGTGTAAGAGTAACCTCCAGGTTTGAAATCTCTCAGCCACTGACCCTTTATTTTTTCTCATTTCTCTTTTCCTCTTTTGATCAAGAAGGCCTTCTCAATCCCATGATGCTGGGTTGCAGCTCATCCAGGGACTTCTGTCCCATGTTACCAGGGAGATTTATACGCACATAGGGCAGTGAGTCCACTTGCTGAGTTGGCTTAGAAAAAGAGGCCACATCTGAGCAACAAAAGTGTTCTTTAGGGCTGACTCTTAGGCGTAATTATAAATAGACATAGACTACCATTTACAGGAATAAGTTTCACAGGGGTGAATCCCATGATTGATCACTCAGCCTGTTCATTTAGTTGTCCCCATTGCTTGCAAGATTATCAGGATTTGCCAAATGGCAAAGTTGAATATTTCCTCCTGTTTCTCTAGTCCCCAAGGGGACTTTGTAATTACTTCTTTATTCACTGACCTAATTACTCTGGGATATATCGGGGCATCATACTCTCCTGGAGAAACCATCTAGATTTCATGCCCTATTCAAGATTCCATGTACTTAAGGTGTTGAACTAAAAAGACCATACAAGTCAAATTAGGAAATGTGTACCCAAAACATAAAATTTGTATCAAATAGACATCTCTCCCTTTCATTTCACACAGAAGTTGAAGTTTTAAAATATAAACCATGTCATCCTTTACCCTCTACTCTGATCTACTCCAGTCCTATCCAGAGCAGCTTCATTCATATCTATAGTGGAAGCCTGATCCCTTTTTAAACAGTTCCTGTATGAGGTAGTGCTGACTTTCATTGCATCAGAGCTTTAATTCTGAGTCTCAGTTGTCACATAGATACCCAAAGTTTCTGGGAATGACAATTCCTAGGTCATATACAATCTGCTCAGTATCTTAGAATATAGAAATAACAGCTACAACTCCTGAATATATGTGACTGCTGTATGAGCTAACAGTCTAGGACTCTTTACTAAAAGCCCCAACCTGATAACCCTGGCTCTTGACTTGAGTTCACTGAGTTTTCATATTATAGTAGCCCATATGAGTGAGGTGTGATAACGTTTGCCTTTTTGTTTCTGACAATTCCTTCAATGCAGTCTTTAAGCTTCATTCATCTAGCTGCATGTCTCTTAACTCAGTAGTCCATTGGATGCATACACCACAGTTCCCCCTTCCATTCCTCACTTGTTGTACACTTATGCCACCTCCATCTGCTGTGAATCATGAACAGTGCTGCCATAAACACAAGTGTATAAATGTCCAGGTATATATTGATCAATGGGGTTTCAGGATCATATGGCAAACCCACCTTTAGCCTCCTATGGAACCACCACACTGCCCTTCAGGGGACTGCACCTCTCAGTTTCCTCACTGATGGTAAATACGTACATATCTTTCCCCCCATTTTCTCCAGCACTTGTTTCTCTCAGTTCATTTTTAAACAGTTTTATTTGCATATCATACAATCCAACATAAGTAAATAGGCATGCCTTCATCACCATAATCTCTATGAAGATATATCCTTTAGTTCCACAAAGAATCCACACTCTTCACCCATGCCTCCCACCTGTTGACATTTAGTTTTGGCATAATGCCTTTGTTCCATTCAGTGGAAGCATATTAAAATATTGCTGTTGACCAAAGATCATAGCTTGCATTGATTGTACTTTAGTTTGCATGACAGTGCTTTTGAAGCACTGAAATATTCAACTTCGAGTAGTTCCCATTTATCTATCTTTTTTTCTTTTCATTACTTGTGCAATGAGTGTAAATTCTAGAAACTACAGCCTATCACTAGACATTGAAGATGTTTCTCTTCATTTTCTTCTAGGAGTTTTATGGTGCTGATTCTTAAACTGAGGTATTAGATTAATTTTGAGTTAATTTTTCTGTAGGGTGTGAATTACAGGTCCTATTTCATTGTTTGGGTTATGGATATTGGGTTCTCTGAACACCATTGATTGAAGATACTATACTGTCCTTGTTGAGTGGACTTGGGACCCATGTCAAAAATCAATTGACAATAGAACTGAGAAACTATTTCTGCACTCTCATTAGATTCCATTGTCAGCATGTTCATCTTTATTCCAGTAATGTGCTGTTTTGATCATGATGGCTTTATAATATGCTTTGAGTTAGGAATGTGAGACCTCCCACTCATTCTTCTTTTTCAAGATGGTTAAGATCTTCTAGGACTCTTTCCCTTTCAAATAAAATTGATAATTATCTTTTCCATTTCTGCAAAGTAGACTGTTGCAATTTTTATTGGCGTTGTATTGAATCTGCAGATCAATTTAGGTGGAATTGATATCTTAACCACACTTATCTTTCTGGTACTTGAAAATGGAATCTCTTTCCAGTTTTTTTTAGGTCTTCTTTGATTTCTTATAGCAATGTTGTGTAGTTTTATGTGAACAAATCCTTTAGGACCTCAGTTATGTTTATTCTAGACTTTACATTCAATGTGCAAGTAGTGAAAAGGAAAAAATAGATAAATGGGAACTACTCAAAATTTCTACTTTGCAGAAATGAAAAAGATAATTATCAATTTTATTTGAAAGGGAAAGTGTCCTAGAAGAGCTTAAAACATCTTGAAAAAGAAGAATGAGTGGGAGTCCTTACATTCCTAACTTTAAAACATATTTTGATTCACTTAGTTTTTATTATAAACTGCATTTTTTTCTCTTGCTTACCTCTTTGGATACCTCATTACTAGTGTATAGAAGCACTATTGATTTTTATACATTAGTATTGTATCTCACCAATTTGCTGAACACTTTAGTTAGCTAAAGTATCTTTGTTGTCATGTTTTCAAAATTTTCTAAATATAGGATTATGTCATCAACAAATAATGACAGTTTTACTTATTCCTTTCAAAATTGGATGCCTTTTATTTGTTTTTCTTGGCTAAGTACTCAGCGGAACTTGTAGCATAATGTTGAACCACTGTGGGCACCCTTGTCTTGTTCTTAATCTCAGAGGGAAAGCCTTCAGTCTTTTGCCACTCAGTATGATGCTCCCTGTTGGTTTTTCCAGATGCCCTTTTTGATATTGGGGAAGTTTCCTTCCATTAATAGTGTTCTATGTGTTTTTCTCAAGAATGGGTGCTGGGTTTGCCAAATGCCTTTCTGCCATCAGTTAAGATGATCATGTGCTTTCTTCCTTTTGATTCATTAGTGTAGTGTATTACATTATCCATTTTCTTGAGGTGAACCACCCTTGCATATCTGGAAGAAAACCCATTTGGTCATGGTGTATAATTCTTTAATTGTTGTTTGTTTCAATTTGAAAGGATTTTTTTGAGTATTTTTGCATTTGTATTTATTAGAGAGATTGGTCTAAAGTTTTCTTATCTTGTAACATCTTTAGCAGGCTTTGGTATTTAGGATGATGCTGGCTTCCTAGATTGAGTTAGGTATTGTTCCTCTTCTTCAATTTTTGAAGAGTTTGGATAGTAATGGTGTTGATTTGTCTTGGGACATTTCATAAAATACACAGTGAAGCCATCCAGTCCTGGGCTCTTCTTTATTGGTATATTTTTTGTTCTTTCTTTTCAACTTTTTAATTGTATAGTATAACATATATGCAAAGCAAAGAAATAAAAAAAAACAATAGTTTTCAAAGCACTCTTCAACAAGTGGTTACAGGATAGACACCAGAGTTTGTCATGGGCTACCATACCATCTTCTTCTATTTTTCCTTCTAGCTGCTCCAGAATATAGTAGGCTAGGGGGCTTAAATATTTTTTATCATCACAATTGACTTTTTTTCCCTTATTTTTTGTGAACAATAACATATATACAGAAAAGCTATAAATTTCCAAGCGTAAAGTGCATGAAATATGGTGACGGGTCAATTAGTTCGGACTCATAATGCTAAATATTTAGTATGGAAAGTGAAGTATATAAAGCACAGCACCACAATTAGTTGTAGAACATATTTCAGACTTTGACATGGGTTACACCTTCACACTTTTAGGGTTTTACTTCTAGCAGCTCTAAAATGATTAAAAGCTATATCAATTTAATCATTCAGCATTCATATTCATTTGTTAAGTCCTATCTTCTATGTGTAGTTCCACCATCACCTTTGATCTTTCCATATCTCTCTTTGGGATTGTTTGGGCTATGGTAATTCCAAATTTTTGATATTGGAAGGGTGTGTCACTAATATGGGGTAGGGAGATGGAACAATCTGATGTTCTGGAGAGGTTGGGCTAGGTTTCAGGACTTATCTGGACCAAGGACCCATCTGGAGTTTGTAGGCTTCTGAAAAGTTAATCTAGTGCCTGGAACTCTTTTGTAATCTTGTATATTGCCCTAGGTGTTCTTTAGGATTGGCTGGAATGATCCTGGATAGGGTTTGGCAGGTTATGACAGGTAGTAAGGTCTACCTGAAGTTTGCATAAGAGCAATCTCCAGAGTAGTCTTTTGACTCTATTTGAACTGTCTCGGCCACTGATGCTTTATTAATTACACTTCTTTTCCAGCTTTTGGTCAGGATGGAATTGTTGATCTGATCCCACAGTGCCAGGTCTGGATTCATCCCTGGGAGTCCTCTCCCACGTGGTCAGGGAGACTTTCACCCCTGGATGTCATGTCCCATTTAGGGGGGAGGGCAGTGATTTCACTTGCAGAGTTGGGCTTAGAGAGACTGAGGCCACATCTGAGCAACAATAGAGGTCCTTCAGTAGTAACTCTTAGGCATGCCTTGTAGGCAGTCTAAGCTTCTCCACTACCTACATAAGTTTCACAAGAGTAAGTCTCATGATTGAGGGCATGGTCTATTGATTTTGGTATCTCTAAGATTTGACACAGTATCAGGGGATTCCCTGTAGGTAAGGTTTAATAATTCCATAGCCTTTCTCCCCTCCCTCAGGGGATTTTGCCACTACTTTTTGATTATCTGCTTAATATACTCTAGGATGTTTCCAGGCCTTAAAACAATCTATACAGGATTAAAGGACATCTTTCATTTTCTGTGCTTCCTGTGTGTCAGTTGTTCAAATGAGCTATACAGATAGGTTGAATTAGATTATGCACTACAGAAAATTTCAGTTCAAGATCAGATAAACCTTTCTTCCATTAGTCTCAAAGAGTATATGTGATTCTGAAATACAGACGGTGTCTTTCTTACCCCTATGTTCTGAATTATTTTAACCCCAACGTGTTTGCCTTTGTTCTCATCTTTATATATCAGGTTATATATATAAAAGAGCCTCTCAAAATCCAGAAATAATAAACACCACTCTGGACTTAATGTGTCTGCTCTAAAAGTTTACAATCTAGGCCACTGTTTTCTTATAAACATTTTCTAAAGGTGACCATACCATTGTTTTTTTTTTGTTCTTAGTTTATTTTGTCTCACCAAATGTCCCACATGTTCATTCACATCATTGCTTGCCTCATGACAGTATTCCTTTTTGTAGCAGCGCAGCCTTCGTTCATAAGAATACATCATTATTCGCCAATCTGTTTCTCCATCAGTGCATCCTTCAGCCACCTGCATTCGTTGGGCTTAATGTAGATGGCCCAAACTCCACAGTCCCTCAACATTCTTAGGGTGATTTTGTAGTCACCAGAGGCTGCATGTATCCAACAGTTAGGTGGTGATTATTTAAGTTCAGATAGGGGTATCCAAAGACCTTTACCAGCAAGGTTAGCACACATTGGTTGCTGAAGAAGGCCAGATAAGATCCCTTCTATGAAGGTTCCAGACAGCTTTTAAGTTGATTTCATCTGTCATGGTCAGGTTCATGTGTCAACTTGACCAAGTGGTGGTACCTGTTTGTCTGGTTGGGCAAATGCTGGTCTGTCTGTTGCAATGAGGACATTTGATAGAATTAAATCATGATCATGTCAGCTGTATCCACAGCTGATTCCATTTGTAATCAGATAGGGGAGTGTCTTCTGCAATGAGTGATGATTAATCTAATCACTGGAAGCCTTTTAAGGAGGATTCAGAAGAGGCAAATTCTCTTCCTGCTTTGGCTGGTGACCCTCTCCTGTGGAGTTCATCCAGACCCTCCATTAGAATCCTCAGCTTCACAGCCTGCCCTCCAGATTTTGGACTCTGCATTCCCATGGTCATGTGAGACACTTTTATAAATTTTATATTTGCGAGTGTTCCCTGATGATTCTGGTTCTCTAGAAAACCCTAATTAACACATCATCTCTAGTGCACAACATCTCCAGGATTCAGATTTTTGGGTCAGTTGGAATTCAGGCAATGATTTCTTCCTTCAACCTGTAAAAAATAAGCTTGAGAGTAGTTCATTAGTACCTCACAATATTTAAGAAAGTATTGTTACTTATTATTAGGGGTTGTAAATAACATGTGAGGAAAATCTTTCAGTAACCTTTTCATGAGGCATATGTTTACATTTTTGGAAGGGGATTGAGTGAAGTTTGAGCAGGACCAGTGGAAATATTTTTGGTCAGGGTAATTCTAGAGTGTCACTAAGCTTGTCTAATTGTCTTACTATCCTATTTGTTCTTTAACCAGGTCGAAGCTTGGAAGAATTATTGGCAATGTAGTATATGTCATACCAATAAGACTGCATATTTCTTTAATTATTTGTCCTGTAAAATTAGTGCCTTGATTGCAATGATATTCAATGGGTGTGTCTCAAGATGGAAGGATTTTTCATGTACTTTTATGGCACAGAAGAAGAAATAGCTTGTATACAAGGGAAGGGTTCTATCCACTAAGAGAACATAAAGATCATTCCTAGCACATAGTTACCTCCATGTGCAGGGGGAAGTTGGAGAAAATGCATTTTTCATATTAGCATTTGCCTAGAAAGGAAAGGAAGGTGTCCAATGGGAAATTATAATGGCTTTCTTGGTAGGAAATGTTGTCGTGTTTGACAAAATGTATAGATTTTGTGCATGATATTTTATTCCAATATTTTCCCATTTTCTCTCTCATCATGGCAATAATGGGAAATATTATTTTCCATTATTTTTTGGTGTTCCAAAGTCTGTGAGTGAATGAAGTGCTCAAAATATTGTATAATATATACAGGACATCTGGTTATACTGGTTGAAAGTTAGACAAAACCAGCTGTTTTGCTCATGGCCTAACTTACAGCCTGATTTCCTCCATTAACCCTTCTCATTGGGAATTTCCAATTTGTAAAGTTTTTTTACATGTTCTGGCTTGCAATTATAGGGACTTAAACCCTGGAACAAATTTCAGTTGTTTTGGGGGAGAGATTTCAGCCTGCCACCTGAATGGCCTGATCAACCAAGTCATTGCCCATGTTTTTATCTGAGTTAAGGATTTCATGAGTGTGAGCTTTAGTTTTGATAATAGCAGTAGCCTCGGGCAGCAAATGACCTTCTAAAGATTAGCTACATGGTTTGTCTTCCTAATGGCAGTTCCAGATGGGGTAAGCAGTTTTGTTATTTTCAGAGCACATCAAAAACTTTTGCTATATCAAAGGCACATCTTATATCAATGTAAATGTTTGCTCTTCAGCCTTTAGATGTCTGGCAAGCTGAATTAAAGGGTGTTAATTCTGTCTGTTGGGTGGAAAGTTGGAGGTTCAGTTTTTAAATATGATCCACCAGTAAAGAATATTATACCTGGGTTGTCTATTGGGGTTAACTTGAAGTTAGGCCTAGGAAAAACCATGATATTTCGACAGGAGCTAATGTTGTCATGGTCTGGTGTGCCTCCATTGTGATGGTGGAGCAGAACAGCTGGATTTAGGCAGGAAGTCTTATGAATGAGTGATGTAAATCATGAGATGAGAGATATTGAGTTAAGTCAGAATTGAGCAAGGATTCCAGAGCATTAGAAACAAAAAGATCAAGATGATTCAGCATAACTATATCTGTCATAACTTCAACAGTTTGGCTATTGGCTCCACTGACTTGAGGCAATTGGGTATGCGCAAGCTACAGGATCTAGATGCCTTCTGTAGCATCTAATGGGCCTGCTGATGTCTCCATATTCTCCTAAAGAATGTCCCCTGATTTCATGGACATGCAATTGAACAGAAAGCTCATTGACAGGTAGTCCAAGTGACGACATGTCTTGCAGAACTTCTTTAGGATTATGAAGGACATCTGTTTTCATCAGCTTAAAGGCTCAGGGATGGACTGTTTAGGAATCTATAGAGAGGTTGGACTTGAAGGGAGAAGTTTAGTACCCAGTTCTGGAAATATACACAAGGACATGTGCAACCCTCAGTTGCATCTCTGGTTGACAATTAGGAAAATCTGGTATAGAAGAGATAGCGTTTGCATGTAATTGAGTCCCATATTTAGAGAGGCTACATCTTAGGTACATGATTTCTTGTGGAACAAATTGGAGTGTGTCCCTAAGGTGTTTATGACACCTTAAGATTAGCTGTTGTAGGAAATATAGGGAGTGTGACATAATTGTTTATTAGGGGAACATACAATGATATGCTCAATATATTTTGTGAGTGTTGCTTGAGGGAAAGGTTATGTCTTGTCAGTCATTTTTAAGGGTTTGTGGAAAGAATCTGGGTGATTCTGCAAATCCCTGAGGCTTAACAATCCAGGTATATTCATTCTATGTGAATGTGAGTAGATGTTGACCATCAGGGTGAGCGAGCATGCTAAAGAAAGCACTGCAGATGATAACTACGTGAAATGGGTAGTCCCAGCGGCAATCTGGATAGGAGTAGCGGAAGTTTGGGAGCAGTGAATAAGCAAAGAGTGGCAATTATATTTATTGCTCTTAGGTCTTGGACCAATATATTTCCTTTCCCATTGGGTTTTCTTACAGTGGGGCTGGTAACACTGTAGGCAGTAGTGCATGCGGTTATTAAGGTCTTCTGTTTGAAGTCTGAATCATGGGGTTAAACCTCTAATGGCTTCTGGTTTGTGGGGACATGGGGAATGTCTAGGTTTAGATTGGTCTAATCAGACTAAAATTATTTCTGAACATTTAATTTGGAAATTAGAACCAAACTCTTTAGCGATGGAAGCCCAGAGAACGTTAACTATTGATTGTTCAAAGGTGAAATCACTTTCAAAGCTGACTGTGTCCAGGTGACATATCAGTTCCTCTGGTCTAGAAGGGATTCTGGATCAGTTAAGGACACAATGATTTTCCCCTTTCTCTTTTAACTTGAGATCACATTTCCATTTACTTAGAGACTTGTCCTAATAAGTTGATGGGTATATTATCACAAAGTAGGAAGGAATGCATTTCTGTGAATGGTCCTATGATAACTCAGATTGGGGCTGATTTGGAAGAGGTATGAATTTGATTAGAACCCCCCACAATGTCTACCACGTATTTGCTCAGAGGTATGGACTGCAAGGACTAATAGCACTGGTAATAGTGGTGTTAATTAAGAATGTGCAAGTTTCTCTAATAATTTTAATCTTTTTTCACTTCCTGGGTATGTGTGATGGCTGAAAGAAAGCTGAATTTACCCTCAAAGGACAGTCAAGGAGCATTACATGGTGGAGGATGTGGACTGGCAGCATTGTCATGACATCTGCTTTTACATTATACCTACCCTTTTTCCAGTGGTCTGTTTTATTGCAATAATGAGAGTCCCTATGATGTTCTGTAATATGTGATGACTTAGGAGAAGGCTACAATTGTTTTGACTGTAAAGTAAGTATTTTGACTGTTTAGTGGACTTTTCAGTTTCTAGTGCTGTTTAATTTTTGTCAGCTCAATAATGGAGACTGTTTCTTAGGTAAGTCTCTGCCTTTTTACTAAAGTTGCAAAGTCAGCCATTGACAAAGAAGCAGTAAATCAGTTCAGGCTCCAGGTTCATCTAAGGATATTCCAGAATGTTCAGCAAACATTTTTGTAGCCTTTCTTGAAAATCAGACAGGCTGACGTTTACCCTTTTTGCAGCCTTGGACTGTGTCCCAATCAATCTTGCAGAGAATGACTTAGGAAAGGCATTTAACAACAGCAGAGACATAATTTTAGCTCAATCTAGAGAAAGGGAAGCTTCTTTCATAGGCATAGTTTTGGTCATTGCGATTTGCTATTCTAATCCAGTTTTATGCTCCTGGACCTGACTCATAAATAAATTGATAGATGTAGATCTGGAAGGCAGGTTGATGTGCCTCTTCTTCTCCCTGCCTAACACAATTCTTTTCATCATTGCTTCCATATGCTTAGTCTGGCTAAACAGAAGTCAGTGGCAGCTGTTGGGCCCAAAATGAGCCAGAACATGACCCTTCACTCATGTTACTCCTTCTACTTTCTCTTTTAGGTGATTGTGACAAAGGCTCCATGCACTAAGGTATTGGAGCCCAGCAATATAGGAGTCTTTTTTTTTTTAATTTGCATATGGGCAGGAGGCACCAGGGATCGAACTCCAGACCTCCAGCATGGCAGGTCGGAGCTCTGCCTGCTGAGCCATGGCAGCCACCCAATATAGGAGTCTTAATATAACTTTCCCCAGCATGTCAAGATTATCTTCCTCCAGTCTTCCTTTGCTTGGAAGGAAAAATACTTTCTGGTAGTGTAGAGACAATCTTTAGGAGCAGCATTCAGGGAATCCTTAAAGGTCTATACAACCAGTGTAGCACAAGCAAAATGGACTAGCAAATTACCAGCTATGTCAAATTTTATCTTCCTGAGACACCTAAGCATGTGACCATACATCTATGAGAAAGCCTGTTTTAGACTCTGGCATTATTAATGGAGGAAACTGGAAGTGCCAAAAATTTTCCTTGTTGGGTTTTGAAATTGCCTGAGAGTAGTGACTCTTATTTTTTCCAGTTGATCACTTTTGGAATGGAATGTCTATTCAATGCCTGTCTCCTAATGGCATTTTAGTTGATGTTGACTTGTTTTATATTTTCAGCAGTCTATTGTTTTAGTAGAACTTTACCACTACTTAGATCATGTCCAGAGTCTCACCCATGATCTACATGATTTAATTGATGAGATATGGGACTTTTGATCTGATAATATTTAAATGAAACTTTCTAATTAGTGTTGATACTTTAATGGGTTGAGGTGTGGGGTTGTATTGTGATGGGGTGACTGCATTTTCCATGTGTACAGAGTCAAATTTTGGTGGGCAAGGGGGCAGACTAGTTTGCTGAATAAAATTCCCAGAGAAATATGGGAAAACTGTGCATGAGTCCTTTTTGTAATAGGTTCTTTGTTGATGTAATTAACCTAAGGTGCTCATCTCAATAAATAACTGGTTTTCTTATACAAGAAAGGTGGCAGAGATTGAGATATGGGCACAGAGGAGAGACACAGGGAAGATGGCCACATGACAATGGAGGTAGGGATTAGAGTGATGCTGCCACACATCAAGGATTAACAGGTACCACCAACAGCTGGAAGGGACAAAGTACAGTACTCTCTCAGTACTTTCATAGAGAGTGTGACTCTGCCAATTTCTTGGATTTGGAAATCTAGCTCCAAGAACATTGAGAGAATCAATTTCTATAGTTTTATGCCACCCACTTTTGGTAATTGTGGCAACTTCAGAAATGAATTCAGAGAACAAAACTCACCATAGCCCTTGACACTGGAAACCCCCAAAACAGAGCTGCAAACATATGCCACCATTCTAAATCAGTGGACATAAACCAAAGCCCTTCCTATATAAGCTAGATCACCATTGGAGGAAAATAGCAAATTTAGTAAGTTGTAAACCCAATTTTTGAAATATGGGTTAAACTGTTTAAAATGGTTCATGAATAACCTGGTGCAGTTGTGCCTTTAGGTTTGTGTTGTGTGCCGATGCAACTCAAATGTAGACACGCATATAGGGGTCATTTTTTTTGTGAACAGGCCAAGGAGTTGGGCAGTGATGCACTACTCTACATACCTCCAGATGAGAGGGATTAGGCATAGTGCCAGGTTTACAGGAGGGAGACCTACATTGGACAGAAGAGGGCAGAGATATGTCCCACATGAAGGGGCTTCTATTGCTGAGAGTGATGCTGATCAGGGCCTGAAATTAGGATCCTTAAGAGGTCCAGGAAGAACAAGTTGCTCTTTGTGGCTCAAGTGATGGAAAGCTTTGAGGGGAGGGGGCATATGAGCCAGTTTGAATGTAAACTGAGTTTGAATGTGGACTGATGCAGTGGGGAAGCTGGCAAATAGAACCTGCAGGCAAGTGTATGGGCAAAGGAATTGCCTGAATGGGGACAGTGCATCAAGGGGGTGATGTATTGGGCCAAGGATCTCAGAGACCTGTAAAACGGATGAACCCTTTCATTTAGGGCTTGATGTGTGAGAAAGAAGTGGCAACATCTAAGGAAGATGGAACCAGGAGAAGTCTAGGGAGAAAATTCAGATGTCAGAGGCCTATGAGTGATTACCCAGAGCCTGGCCTGTTACCCAGAATGTACCATGCAGGAAGAGAGCCTCTCAGGAATTAAGCCTGTGTCTGTAGGTCTAAATTTATTATGTGCTCATCATGAGATATATGGTAGTCAGTTCAACACATCTGTTTTTCCAACAAACGATTGACATCTACAAACCCACCTCAACAGGGCCAGCACCCACAACTGAGGATGATTTTGCTAAAACAGTGATAGTTAGGTTGTGGTTCTATAAGCATAATCTTCATAAAATGGGCAAAGGGAGCAGAGGATGTAAAGAATGGTATTTAGTGTCTACAAAAGGGGAAGAGTTTTCCTAGGGCTGTCTTGACCTCCTTGTTCCTCAGTGAATAGATGAGTGGGTTTAGGGTGGGGCTTATAGCTGTGTACAGCACTCCAGTTAGTTTGCTTCTCTCAGGGCTGTAGCTGGAGGCCGGGCTGATGTAGGCACAGACCACAGCTGAGTAGTAGGCAGAGACCACAATGAGGTGGGAGGAGCATGTAGAGAAGGCCCTTTGCTTCCCCTCAGCTGAGCGGATGCGTAGGATGCTGGCAATAATGAAGCCATAAGACACAAGGGTGAGAATGAAATTGATGCATCCATATAAGGCATCGGACAGGATGGTCATGATGCTGTTCACACGGGTGGAACTGCAGGAGAGCAGCAACAGTGGAGGGATCTCACAGAAGAAGTGAGTGACTACATTGGGGCCACAGAAGGACAGCTGTGCCATCAGGCCAGTGTGCATCCAGGCATGCAGGGCACAGGTGACCCAGACTGCCATGGCCAGAGTCAGGCAGAACCGTAGACTCATCAGTGTCCCATAATGCAGTGGCCGGCAGATGGCCACATAACGGTCATAGGCCATGACAGTGAGTAGAAGCAACTCAGAAGATGAGGACCAGATGAGGAAGAAGAGCTGAGCCATGCAACCCTGGAAGGAGATGGTGTTGTCCTCCCAGGCCAGGCCTGCTAGTGCCTTGGGCAGCACAGTGGAAGTGCACATGATGTCCATGGTGGCCAGGTTGAGCAGGAAGAAGTACATGGGACTGTAGAGGCCAGAGCTGTAGATGATGACAATGATGATCAGAGTGTTTCCCACAAGAGCCAAGGTGTAGAGGAAGAAGAAGCAGCTGAGCAAGGTCAGCCGCAGTTCAGGGTGTTCTGAGAACCCCTGAAGCATGAATTTTGTCACCAGTGTCTGGTTCATCTTCTCCACCAGGCCAGGCATGACTCCTGGGCACCGCACTCCACGTGGTCATCAATGCCGACCCCTCTCTCTGGAAACTCTGCAGAGGTGACATGAGAAGTGCTTCAGGCTTATGTTTCCTTGTGTGGTTATTTTATAACCCACCCTGCTCTGCAAAAGGGAAGGAATCAACTGGGTTAATTGCTGAATGCCCATTTGGTTCTTCAAACACCCCCAACCCCAATTATTTTCTTAAAACCACATATCCTTAATTGACATTTCACCTCATTTTCCCCTTGAAATCTTGGCCATCTAGATTTGTGTTCTGGGCTCACCCACCCTCCCCCTAACCTTCCTCTTTGTTGGGACCAAGAAGAACTTCCATTGCAGAGGACTGCCGGTTTCTTCTCTCTCTCTCTGTCCTACCAAACATTGCCATTTGCCAACAGGCTCAAGGAAGCACTGCTTCTACATCCTGTTGCCCAATGAGAGCCTCCTTCAATGAGTCATCTCTGAACGTCTATGCATCACATGACACAACCCTGCATTTCAGTCCCCTTCCTCAAAAAGCTGTCCTTTTCAGTTGTTTTGTGGTGGCACTCTTCTGGCCTCTCCTTCCATGTGCATGATTCCTCAAAGCTTGGTTTTGGGAATCTTACCCTCTTTTCTCTTGGTCCATCCTCCCCCTCTGGTGGTTGCTTCTGCCCACAATCTGACGTTTGTAGATCTATCACTCCAGGTGATCTCCCTCCCATACTCCAGGCCTGTGAATGTCAAACAAGTCTGTGTGTCATCTGTCTCGCTGAACTACAGACCCAACAAACTCAAACTCACTGACATTGCCCCCTAACATGTCCAACTTGCACTGCTTCCCTCATCCCAGGTATCTTCTCAGCTAGGCCCTCAACCACCCAAGTCTCAGGTGTAGGCTTCTTGGGAGCAGGGCCTCACCTCTTTGGTTCATTGCCACACCATTACCTCCTTTCCATAGTAGGCACTAAAGAGACATTTGGTCGTTGAACAAATGTAATGTTTTATGACTTGCTTATGTCTCATCCAATCAGCTTCCAAGGCCTGCAGGTAAAACTTCCTGGACCTCTCTCAGTATGTCCATCTCTCATTCTCACCTATTTACATTATATATTTTTGTATCTCCAGGATATCCATTTCTTGTTCCAACACCCACCCTGTATATTCTCCAATGAAGCCATTCTCCAATGGGGTAGCGAGCCTAAAGGAAACCCCAATACTGGTGTTTCCTCCTTTACCTGACCAATTTCACCCCGAGTCTTCATCTAAGTTGAATCCTCCTGCTTGATATGGAAGGTTCTCCTGAGGGGACCCTGGTGCTTCTTGCAGGGCTTCTTGGTGAGGAGACCTGTTCTCACACCTTAACTACTAACTCATTATCCCTGAATGGGCCACTTGGGTCCAGAGTAAATACACACTGAGAAAAATTTCAATTTCTTCTTTCCAACTGTATCAGAAGTAAAAAGAAGTTCCATCTTGTCTCCACTTGGAAATCTTGCTTGATACTCTGAAGAAAATTAATTCAAAGCAAGAACCTTAGCCAAGGGAACCTATGAAATGCAGATATTTGGAAATGGGCCACAATTTCTGCTTTTGTTTTAGAGCACATGGAACATAATCCATCTCGATATATGCTTCTCCATAAAATGTATAAATGTGATACATTTTAAAATATGGGCAATTTTCCAAATGTTTGCTAACAACAATAATTTAGGAATCAATTGCAATATTATAACCAGAATAATCCCAGGTATATGGAAATTTAATGTCAAATTTCTAAATAACACACACATCCAACAGGGAAATTTAGAAAATATTTTGAATTGAACTATTTAAAATTACATTATGTCATATTTTTGGGAAGGAGACAACCAGTGATTTGGTGAGAAATTTATAGATTTCAATTATATTGCATTTAAATATATATTAGGAAAGACAGTGATAATGTTTAAAGCTTCTAATTTAAGACAAAAAGCCAACCCAGTTGAATAGAGTCAGTAAAAACAGGAAATAATAAAGGTAACAGTAGAAATTAATGAAATAAAATCAAACAGCAGGGAGTATATATACATTTAAATGCTGCTCATATCGAAAGTTTCACTATTTGGTAATAGCCTAGAAGGATTACTTAAGAAAAAAAAAGGAACACAGTAATTATCATTAACAACATGTGACAGAAATAATATATCTCTAGATCATACATGCCTTAAAATTATAATCATGATATTCCTTTAGCAAATTAATTTGATAACAGAGGGAATGTATATATTCTTAGAAAATGCTACTTACAAAACCATCCAAAAAGAGACAGAAAAACTCCAAATCATTCGCATTGTTTAACATTGAAGTCAAGGTAAAAATAATCTTCACTTAGATGGATACACTTTTGACTAACACCTAATGAAGAAACAATACTACTGTTGCACAAGCTCAGAAAAAAATGGAGGGAAAATCCTTTCAAACTCTTTTTATGAGACCAGCACAGATATGTAAAACTCCAGAATATATGCCTAGAAAAGATAATTTAAACACTGTGCTCTCATTGAAAATCAATAAGAAATTGCTGAGAGAATTAGAGATAGATCACTTTCATGAATTTGAAGCCTGAATATTATTGCAATGCCAATAGTCAACTGATTTATCTGTAGATTTAACACAATCTCAATCTTAATACTAGCAGTCATTTTAAAAAACTTTTTTATTGTATAGTCGAACATGTATACAAAGCAAAGACAGAATAAAGCAACAGTTTTCAAAGCACTCTTCAACAAGTAGTTACAGGACAGATCCCAGAGTTTGTCATGGGCTACCATACCATCCTCTCACATTTTTCCTTCTAGCTGCTCCAGAAAATAAGAGGCTAGAGGGCTTACATTTTTTACCAATCCACTAGACTTTTTTCCTCCTTTTTTTGTGAAAAATAACATATATACAAAAAAGAAATAAATTTCAAAGCACAGCACCGCAATTAGTTGTAGAACATATTTCAGAGTTTGACATGGGTTACAATTCCACAATTTTAGGTTTTTACTTCTAGCTGTTCTAAGATACTGGAGACTAAAAGAGATATCAATTTAATGATTCAACTAGCAGTCATTTTTAAAACCAGAAATTGAAAAGCCGATTCTATAATTGACAAAGGAGAATAAAGGACCTATAATAGAGAAGAGAGTTTTGAACAGAAGAACATTTTTGGAGGATTTATAGTACCTGGCCTCAGTACTACAATGTTGAACATACAATAATCACAACAATTTCATTTTTGTTTAAGGATAGGAAATAAATGAATGAAACAGAATAAATGTCAAAAAATACACCCATATACTATAGTCAGGTGATTTGTGTGATCATATGTCAAAAATTGAATGTCAAAGGAATGTCTTTTCAACAAATTATGTTGTAGGAACTAAGTAATTATGTGGAAAAGATAGAAACTGACTGCTGCCTTACTCTTCATAAATATGATAATTGATTAGTTTAGCTAGATGAGAGAAGATACAATTATAAAGTTTTTGATATCAAACTTAAAGAATATCCTTCCCATCTGGTAGACACAATTAGTAGAAAGAAATCCTTAAAATGGGGCACAAACTCCTAATAATAAAAGATTCACCAATAAGCCAAGTCTTCATAAAAATTAAAAGCTTCTCCTCATCACCAGCACAATTAAAAATGAATAGGGAAGCCACAGACTGGGAGAAGTCATTCACAATACTTGTAGGTGACCAAGAACTCATATACAGATTATGTAAAGACTCTGACAACTGCAAAGTATAATTTCAAACTGCTCAATAGAAAATGGATGAATGCTGAAATAGAGTGCACTGAAACCACAATTTGTAGGATGACCAACAAGTGCATTCAAAAATTCTCAAAAAAATTACTTACTGGGAAAGTACAAAAGAATTGCCAACCAAAAATCTGTATGTGACAAAACTGTCTTTCAAAAATGAAGGATAAAAAAAAATTGAGGGAGGAATTAACATAGCTTCAGGTCAAGGAAATTTGAGAGACATTGTCACCACTAGAGTGGCTCTACAAGAAATGCCAAAGGAATTTCTGCAGGCTGGTAGGAAAAGACAATAGAAAATTGAGTGAAGCCACTTGAAGAAATAAAGATCTCAGTAAAGATAATGACATAGGTATATATATATATACATGACAGTGCCATTGCATGTTGACTTGTAACTCTAATCTTTTCTTCCTAAAGAATCTACACAGAGATGCATAAAATGTGATAGATCAATGGTTTTGCACTCATAATGATAAATATTTCATTTGAAACATGAAATTACATAAAGTTGGAGAATATAAGGACATAGAACATACTTTATATAAGCTATTGAAGTTAAGTTGATATTGAAGCAAATGGTTTTGTTATAGATTTAATATGTTACATTTAACTTCTATGATAATAATAAGTAAAATGCCAGAGAATATGAAATGCATAAGACTGAAAATAGAGTGCAGGCAACCAGGAAGGGAGGCAGGGACCACGGAAAGTTAATGCAATGTAGTTTCTGTTTGGGGTGAAGAGAAAGATATTGTACAGGGTGGTAATTGTACCACAATATTTATCAATGTGATTAATCCCACTGCTTTGGAGGGGTTGAGATGGGAAGTTTTATGTTGCATGTGTTTCTGCAAAATTTTAGAAAATGCAAGGCAGAGAAATTAAATACACAATGAAAATGCAATGCAATATATGATACTGAAGGATATCTATGAATGGAGGAAAGAGACTCAAAAGGACAATACTGGGTTATAAGAAAAAAATAGAAGATAAGACTGCAATGCTTTATATCAATAGTAAACTCCTTCAACTTGATAACTGCACTCAGGGTGATTACATGAGTGAATATATTTTTCATAAGAAAGGTGCATGGCTTCAAGGATTATGATGTGTGCAATCTGCTCTCCAATGTTTGGAGGATAGGCAGATTTACTGATAAATGAATTAATTACAGACAGAATGACAGGGTCATGATGGTAAAATAAAATTGGTGGATTTGGGTATCCAGGGAAGTTCGGGTTTGTTGGAATTTGTGCGTGCATATGTCCTGCTATCTTCAAATTCTTTCAAAATAAAAAGTTAAAAAATACACACAGAGCTCTATAATACAGAGAATAAACCCTAATGCAAACTCTGGGCTTTAGTTGAAATAATAAATCAATATTGGTTCACCAATTGTAACAAGTGTTCTGCAATGATACAGGATGCTATAATATGGGAAACTACATTGATGACAATGGTGGAGTGTATATAGGAATTCTCTGTACTTTCTGTACATTTTATTTGGAACCTACAGCTACTAAAAAATATGTGAAAGAAAAAATTATACAATCATAAAAGAACAATGAATCAGTAACCATCAGATGCCTGCAGATTGGTTAGCAAAGTATACTGATATGTCTCTCTAAAGGCTGGATCCAAGGTACATATTTTGTATACCTTTCTTTCAGACTCAGGAGCTGACACCACAGGGAATCAGTCATGTCCCTCTCCACCCCACACTGCGGCTCACACTTGGACCACCCAAAGCTGTGGGGCTTCTTCCATGCATTCAGGATGCTGCTGCACTCCTTGCCTGCTTGGAAGCCAGAGTGAGCTCTAACATGTTCTTCTGGAGAAGACATTAAGTGGTTGAGGCTGAAGCTCCTGTGAGAGGTCATGGGAAAGTCTAGGAATTCAGCACTGGCCTGGAGCAGCCCACAAGGCAGCGAGTGAAGACAAGATCTCAGGGAGGACAGCGGCACATCTGTAAGAGCTGAGAGTCTGTCGGGACCCAGGCTGCCTTTGGTCCACGACTGTGGCCACAGCCTCCCCCTGGGCCCCCGGACATGTGAGCCTTGTTGCATGCTGGGTGCACTGGGTGAAGGGTCACCTGTCTATGGCCCTCATATCATGTTCTTGCCCCCACTTTATCCTCTCTCTCAATATCTGACTTTTAAGAGTAAATGGAAACAATATTAAATGACCCTTATTTAAGTGCTGAATCCACACAGCCCTGCCAGACCAAATATAATTAATCAATATTTTCCTTCCATTAAATTGGAAGCCCTTTTTCTACTCTTGAATTTTGATCTGGAGATATTGGGGCAACAGTATGATGTCTGCAACCATTTCTGTCTGGAGGCCATAGCAGAGTGGGAGACCCCCAAGTCTTCTCTCATCATGGACACGGTTCTTAGATTCCTGAACGTTGTGTTACTGTCAAGGCAGTTGAGAGAATAAGCAAAGGATTAAATGAAACATAAAATAATCGATAGGAATAAACTCAGTGACCAAGACAAATGGTTTGACATCGCTCCATTTATATAATAGACCATGAAACCAAATGTTTTTGATGGTAATTTGTCTTGGGTCATGTGTGTTTCATGTAAACTTGAAGAGGTAACTTATTGTAGAACATGATGCCATTAGAAAATTTTGCAAACGTCCATATTTATCCCTAGATCTATGAGCAAATCCATTCTCACTGTAAAATCATTATTTTATAAGTTCCATATTTGTGTCCATGACCCACAAGACAGGGACCCAATGCCTCACTCACCTTTTCACACTCCAGTGACCTTGGTGGACTCTCTTGGAAAATGACTTCAGTCTATAGTAGGTGCTGCAGGGACCATGGACACCTTCCCCTGTGAAGTGAGTCTCTGGCCCTTGTGCCTCTCTCTCTGGACTGGGATTTAAATGGCCTTCCAGTCAACCTCTGTTTTCCCAAGACCAGGGGCAGGTGTTTGTCCTGGAAACCCAGGGGAGGCAGACTCTAAGGCAAATCTCTCAGGGGCAATTAAACACAGCTGTAGGGTTCATGACCAATGCTCTCTGTAATTTAAGTGCTGAGGGTAGAATTGGCAATATGAACCTCAATTTGTAAGGGCAAGAGCAGCCAAGCATTGCAACCAATCTCTAGCAATACTTCCCTCAGTATTTGCCTTGAAATCATCACCATTTTATTTTCAGTTGTTCCTGTGTAGAAGAATTCACTAATCTTTAATCCAATTCAGTTAAGGCTATTCTGTCTTAACTTGTGTTCTACTAATTATACATATTATTACAATTATGCACAACAATGCAGGCATATGCCTAGAGTATTTTTGTTTCTCTTATGCATCTTATTATTTTTCCTACATTTAAGCAATGCAATAATTGCTTAAATTTCCATTCAGTACTCACTTAGTTCTTTTTATTTCTGCATTTTGAAACAGTATAGATCAAATTTATAGCATTTATCTTGGCTGTTTTTTTATCCAAATTGCACACCTGTTTGCAGAATACATATGCTTTGATCAGATAAGCATATTATTCACCCTCACCCTTTCTAGTAAAGACAGTAAGTAAAATGAAAAATTCTAATGATGACTCAGAGCCAACAGGAACTGGCAGAAACAATCAGTGAGCACAAAAACAAAGCACTTGAAATGAATCAGGCTGAATAGTAGAAAGAAAATAATTATCAGAAGTGACAATAACCTAAGACTCCTCTGGAACACCAAGAAGCAAATCAATATGCACATTATGGTAGTTCCATAAGGAGAAGAAAGACAGACAGGAGAGAATGATTATTCAAACTTACAATGACAGAGGACTTCCAGAAATAGCAGAAGACATGCATATGCACATCTAAGAAGCCCAGTGAACACAAAAACCAGAATAACATGAAGAAAATCATATGCCATCAAGTGTTGATGATGCTATTGAATGCAAAGAACAGGAAAGAGTTTTGTAAGCTACAAGAGAAAAAATAGTTTGTTCTATACGAAGGAGTCACAATTAGATTGAATGTTGATTTTTCATCATAAAACATGGAGGCAAAAAAGCAGTGCATAGAGGGTGGAGCAATGGTGGCTCAGTGGCAGAATTCTTGCCTGCCATGTCAGAGACCTGAGTTCAATTCCCAGAGCCTGCCCAAACAAAAAAAAAAGCTGTGCATAGAAATAAATTACTGAAATAAAATAACTGGGAAACATGAATTTTATATATAGTGAGACTTTCTTTCACACATGAGGAATACACTAAGACATTCCCAGATAAAACCTGAGGGAATTCATCACCATTACACCAGTGATAAAAGCTATGCTAAATGGAGTTCTTCAGACTGCAAAGAAAGGACACTAGAGAGGGGTTCAAAACAGCATAAGGAAACTAATTGTGGTAGCAGTAATCATTGGGTAATTATAAGGGCCGTTATTTTTGTAGTGCAATGTTTTTACTTCTAAATTGCAAGTGCATAAAATGTAATGATAAATCTATGGTTTTGGGCATAGTGTATAAAGATACAAGTAGTAACAAGTACGCCTAAAAAGGTTGGGTCACAAAGAGTTATAGAAAACTTATATGGGCCTGCTAATGAAGTTAAATTGGTATCACATCAAAATGATTGTTACATATTTGGAATGGTAAATTTTAGCTCATGGTAATGTAAAGGAACAGAGATGAAAATATATCTAATAGATAAGAAAATCTACTTAATATCGTACAACACAAAAGGAAAATAAATATAAATATAGACATTAATGGCACAATTGAGGGACATACAAGGATAAATAACAAAGTGGCAGAACCATGTCCTTCATTTTCAGTAGTGACTATAAATGTAAATGGATTAACTATTTAGTAAAAATGCAGGGATTGCCAGACAGGATATGAAAAAAGTGTGACCAAATCATATGCTGACTGCAGGTGACTTACTTTAAATTTGAAGATAAAATTATGTTGAAAGTGAAAGGATGGAAAAAAATGCCAATGTTATTAGTGGACAGAAGAGAGCTGGGGTAGCTCTACTAATATCAGGTAAAATAGACTTGAAGAAAAAAAATCAGCAATGAGTAAAGAAGACAGACAATATATACAGATAAAGGGGACAATTCAACAAGAAGGTGCAACAATTTTAAGTACATATGTACCTAACAGCAAAATCCCAAAATATATGAAGCAAATACTGACATATTTTAATGGAGAAATTGATAGTACTTCATTAATAGTAGGAGACTTCAGCATCCCACTTTTTATAATGGTTTGATTAGTTCAAAGATCGAGAAGGAAACACAAATGTTGGACAATACTCTAAAATGACGGGACCTAACAGACATATATATATATAGAACATTTCACCCCAAAAATAGCAGAATATACATTCTCCTTGAGTGCATATGGATCATTTTTTCAGTGTAGACCATATGTTCAGCCATAAAAAGGTTTGAATAAATAAAACAATATAGAAGTCATAAACTGTATATTCACTCATCATGACAGAATGACGCTAGAATTCAATAACAGTGAGAACTGGAAAATTCAGAAATATGTGGAAATTAAATAGAATATTGTTAAACAACCAGGAAATTAAAGATGGAATCACAAGGGAAATTAGGAAATATCTTGAAGTGACTGAAAATGAAAAGAAAACATACCACAACATATGGGATGCTGTAAAGGCAGTGCTGTAAATGTTTACATTAAAAATAAGAATGATTTCAAGTCAGAGACTGAAACTCAATACTGGAAGAATTTGAAAAATAAGGTTAAACTAAACTTAAAATGTGCAAAAGGAAGTAAGTAACAAAGTTCAGAGTTGAGGAAAATAAATTTAAAGACAGAGAGAATAAAAAAAATTGGTTCATTGAAAAGATGGCTAAAATTGATATACTTTTAGGTAGAAAGACAATGAATAAAAGAGAGCATATAGAAATAATGAAGATTAAAAAATGAAATAGGGCCACATAACCAGCATTGCTGAATTAAAAAAGGAATAAAGAAGATAGTTCGAAACACTGTATGCCAATACATTAGATAACCTAAAAGAAATGGGCAAATTCTTAGAAACACAGAATTTGGACTCAAGAAGAAATAGAAGTTCTCAAGAAACCAATTAGTAATAAAGAGATTGAGTCAGTAACCAAAAACCTCCCATCAAACAAAAGTCCATGAGCACATGGCTTTAACAGGGTATTTTACCAAACAGTCCAAGAAGGCATAAGTCCAATTCCACTCAAACTCTACCAAATACTGAAGTGGAGGGAACACTCCCTAATGCATTCTATGAGGCCAGCATCACTCTCATACCAAAGCAGAAAAAGATTCACAAGAAAAGAAAACTACCAGTCAATACCTCTTATGAATACAGATAGAAAAATCCTTACAAAATACTAACAAATTGAATCAACAGCATATTATCAATGATAATAGCATATTAAAAGAATTAAACACCATAATGAAGTGCAGTTTTACCCTGGTATTCAAGGTTGGCTTACTACAAGAAAATCAGTGAGTGTCATACACTTAATTAATACAATGAAGGAAAAGGCACATGATCATCTCACTTGATGTGGAAAAGGCATGTGACAAAATTCAACACTCCTTGATAAAAATCATTAGAACAATAGGAATAGAAGGAAAGTTCTTCAACAGGATTGTTTTGGTTTGCTAAAGCTGATGGAATGCAATATACCAGAAGTGGGTTTTTATTAGCTCACAAGTGTACAGTTTTCAGACCATAAAAATGCCCAAATTAGGCACCAACAGGATGATTCCTTTTCTAACGAAAGACTCCTGGCATTCAGCACACCTCTGTCATGTGGGAAAGCATATGTCCAGTGTCTGCTGTTCATTTTCTTCCAGGTTTCATTGCTTTCAACCTCTGGCTTCAGTAACTTTCTCTCACAGCGCCCCTGGGGGAGGTTTCCTGTGGGAGCTTCTCTTGGTTTCATCTCTTTTACCCTTTCAAGGAGGACTCCAATAAAGGGCTTAAGATCAACCCTGAATGAGGCAGTTCACATCTCAATTGAAATAACCTAACCAAAAACTTCCAACCACAATAGGCCCATACCTGCAGGGATGGATGAGAAGAACATGGCCTTTTCTGGGGGTGCATAATAGTCTCAAAATAACATAATGATGAAAGGTATATATGAAAAGCACACAGCCAACATTCTCCTTAATGGTGAAAGACTTAAAGCTTTCCCTCTAAGATCAGGAAGAAAACAATTATGCCCACTTTCACCACGGTTATTTGACATTGTACTGTAAATTTTACCCCCCCAAAATTGTCAAACTATGGAGGGTTGTTTGTGTAGTGCAATTCCATTATTGCTTAAAAAAATTTATTCTCATAGCAAATTTGCCATCCAACATTTCCACTTTTATCCACATTCAGACAGACATTTCAATGCTTTTATTTATGTTCACTATGATTCTGGTAGGGTGGGCATGAGAAGTTTCCTGGTTTAGTCTTCAATTTTCTTTGTCTTTCTGAGAGAAGTTTTCAGTTTGCTGAACAGTCATGTATGAATACAGATTCCCTTGCTCCATTCCACCAACAACATCTAGCATTGGGTTGGAACGTTTCTTACAATTGATGATAGCACATTTTTATAGTTGTATTTTAATTAAAGACCATGGCTTTATTTAGGGTTTCCCTGTTTGTGCAGTGTTCTTCAATGGATGTAAAAATTGTTTATTCTGTAACCATATATACAATGTAACTTTACCCCTTTTCATCATATTCAGATACATTTTTCAGTGGAATTAATTGCATTCACAATGTTCTGCTACCATCACCGCAATCCATCATGAAAGCATTGCCATCATTCTAAAGTTGAATCCTATAAATTTTAAGCCTTAACTTCCATTCCCTATCCCAACACCAGCCTCTGGTAACCTATATTCTAGATTCTGACTCTATGTGTTTGCTTATTCTAATTATTTCATGTAAATGAGATCATACAGTATTTGTCATTTTGTGACTGGCTTTTTTCACTTCTTCATGATATTCCTTTATTATGGCTGGATAATGTTCCATTGTATATATTTTCCATATATATCTGTCCATTCATCACATGTTGGACACTTGGAAATCATGAATAATGCCACTATGAACATCGGTGTGGAAATATAGATTCAACTTCCTGCTTTAAATTTCTCCTGGTTCATTCTTTTTTTTTCTATCTTTTTGTCCATTCCATCTAAGTTGTCTAGTTTGTTGGCATAGAGTTGTTCATAGAATCCTCTTTTGATTTTTTGACTTCTTCAGAGTGTGTGGTAATGCACCCCTTTTCATTTCTGATTTTGTTTTTTGCATCCTCTCTCTTTATTTTTGTAAGTATTGCTAGTGGCCCATGAATTTTATTGATTTTCTCAAAGAACCATCTTTTGGTTTTATTGATTCTTTCTATTGTTCTTTTGTTTGCCCATTCATTTAACTCTGCATTAATCTGTGTTATTTCTCTTCTTCTACTTGCTTTGGAGTTAGTTTGCTGTTCTTTCTCAAGTTCCTCCAAGTGAGCAGTTAAGTCCTCAATTTTTGCTCTTTCTTGTTTTTTAATATAGGCATTTAGGGCAATAAATTTCCCTCTCAGCACAGCCTTTGCTGCATCCCATAAATTATGATAAATTGTATTCTCATTTTCCTTCATCTCCAGATAGCTACTGATTTCTTTTGCAATTTCTTTTTTGACCCACTGGTTGTTTAAGAGTGTTTTATTTAATATCCAAATATTTGTGAATGTTCTCATTCTTTGGTGGTTATTGCTATCCCACTTCATCCCATTTGTGCTGGTTTGAAATGATGTATGAACCCTAGAAAAGCCATGTTTTAATCCTAATCCCATTTTGTAAAGGCAGCTGTTTCTTCTAATCCCTGTTCAGTATTGTATGTTTGAAACTGTAATTAGATCATCTCCCTGGAGATGTGATTTAATCAAGAGTGGTTGTTAAACTGGATTAGGTGGAGGCATGTCTTCACCCATTTGGGTGGATCTTAATTGGTTTACTGGAATCCTATAAAAGAGGAAACACTTTGGAGAAAGTAGGAGATTCTGAAAGAGCAGAATGACATAACCATGAGAAGCAGAGAGTCCTTCAGCCAAGGACCTTTGGAAATGAAGATGGAAAATGCCTCCTGGGGAGCTTCATGAAAGGAAGCCAGGACAGAAATCTAACAGATTATGCTGTGTTCACCACATGCCTTTCCAGATGAGAGAGAACCCCTGACCCTATTTGCCATGTGCCTTCTCACTTGAGAGAGAGAGACCCTGAACTTCATTGGCCTTCTTGAATCAAGGTATCTTTCCCTAGATGCCTTAGATTGGACATTTCTATAGATTTGCTTTAATTGGGACATTTTCTCGGCCTTAGAACTGTAAATTTGCAACTTATTAAATTCCCCTTTTAAAAGCCATTCCATTTCTGGTATATTGCATTCTGACAGCTAGCAAACTAGAGCACCATTGTGATCAGAGAGAGTGCTTTGAATAATTTCAATGTATTTAAATTTATAAAGACCTGTTTTGTGTCCCCGTGAATGGCCCATGAGAACTACAGAAGGATGTTTGTCCTGGTGTTTTGGGTTGCAATGACCTATATATATCTGTTAGATCTAATTCATTTATCAAGTTTTTAACTGCTCTATTTCCTTGTTGATCTTCTGTAAGGTTATTCTATCTATAGAGGAGAGTGGTGTGTTGAATTCTCCTTCTATTATTGTTGAAACATCTATCTCTCCCTTCAGTTTTGCCAATGTTTGTTTCATGTACTTTGGAGCACCTTGATTGGGAGCATAAACATTTCTGGTTGTTATTTCTTCTTGGTGAATTGTCCCTTTAATTAATATATATGTCTTTTGTCTCTTAGGATGTCTTTACATTTAATATCTATTTTGTCTGATATTAGTACAGCTACTCCTGCTTTCTTTTGGTTACAACCTGCATAGAACATCTTTTTCCATTCTTTCACTTTCAATCTATTTGTATTCTTGTCTCTAAGATGAGTCTCTTGTAAGCAGCATGTAGATGAATTATGATTCTTAATCCATTCTTCCAATCTGTATCTTTTAATTAGTAAGTTTTGTCCATTAACATCTATGTTATTACTGAAAAGGCATTTCTAGAACCCATCATCTCATCTCTTGGATTTTTTCTGTCAGACTATACATTCTTTTTGCTCTTTCCTTTTTTATCCTTTAAGTTACCCTTACTGGTACTCTTCAATTCTCTGCTCTCCTCCAGACCTCCCTCTCCTGTCTTTTATTTTTTCAACTGAGAGAACTCCCTTAAGTATTTCTTGTAGGGCTAGTTTCTTGTGAACAAATTCTGTTAGAATTTGTGTGTCTGTGAAAATTTTAATCTCTCCCTCAGTTTTCAAGTACAATTTGGCTGGATACAGAATTCTTGGCTGGAAGTCTTTCTCTTTCAGGCTCTTAAATATATCATACTACTGCATTCTCTCCTCCATGGTGCCAGTTGAGTAGTCTGAACTGTCTTATGTAGTTTCCCTTGGATGTAGTATATTGTTTTTCTGATGCTGCTTTCAGGAAAACTAGAGGACAGGACATCTGTTTCTCTTTGACACTTCAGAGACTGATTAGTATGTGTCTTGGGGAAGGCCTGTTTGTATTTATTTTATTAAGAGTTCATTGAGCTTCTTTGACTTGCATAATTATATCCTTTAAAATGGTTGGGAAGTTTCCCCCCATTATATCCACAAGTAATGTTCCTAAACCTTTACTCTTCTGTTCTCCCTCTGACACACCAATGATTCTTATATTTGTGCATTTTGTTTTGCCCATCATTTCCCTGAGATCCAATTCACATTTTTCCTTTTTTTTCTTTTAGCCATTTGCTGTTTTGAGTGTTCAAAATCAGTTGTCCTGTCCTCTAGTTTGCCTATTCATTCTTCTGCCTCTTCAAATCTGCTGTTGTGTATCTCTACTACGTTTTTATTTGGTCTACAACATCTTTAATCTCTGTGATATCTTCTATTTTTCTATTTATTCTTTCAAATTCCTCTTTATGCTATTCTAGTGTCTTTTTGATCTCCTTTATGTCATTAGCCATCCCATTTATTTTATTTAGTAGAGTTGTATGCACATCTTTAGTTAGACACAATGTCTGTGTCTCCTCTGGTGTTTTAATTTGGTCATCAGGCTGGACTACATTTGTCTGCATCATGATATGTTTAGTGTTCTTCTGCTGTCTTCATGGCATGCACAAATCTTGATTGGTTTACTTTGGAAGTTGATTTTCTTCTACAGTCTGAGTCTCATATTTGAAGGATAGATGTGGGGCAGGTTGCGGTGTGTGGAGCAGGGCACAATAGTGTGGTTATGTGTTGCAGCACAGGTATAGGTGCAGGTTGAAGATAATATGCAGGTGCAGGTGTGTGGGGGTGCCCACCACCATGGAGAATGTGGCTGTGTAGGTGCATGGGTCTGGGGTTTGCGGCCCTGGTGTGTTCTGGTCTCAGGTGAATGGCCCTTTGTGTGCATATGCAGAGCTCAGACCAGCAGGTCAGTACTGTGCCTGCATGGGCTGGGAGTAGATGTGGCCTGGCTGTGCAGGTCAGCTTTTGCCCAGAGGCTTAAGGTGTGACTGGGGCCACATGCACAGATCTGTGGGGGGCATAAGCTGATGTACACATGTGCAGCACTCAGGGTGGGGTTGGGTTGGGTTGTGTGACTGTATGGGCTGGGGGCAGGTGTAGCTTTGGTATGGATCAGGTGCTGGCAGCCTTTATTTGCTGGTACCCACCTGCAGGAGATGGGTACAGAGACATAGGGCTTGGGAGGGGTGGGAAAAGACTGCACTTTTGCAGGAGAGGTGAGATGTGCTTGAGCAGGCATACACATGATTAGGGTAGAGTTGTGGGGTGTTTATGTCTATGAGAGGTTTTAATCATATCCAATAAATAATTAGGTACTGTCAATTACATTTGTAATGTTGTGCAACAATCATCATCAACCATTACCGAACTTTACAATCAACCCATACAAAAAACCTATACAATTTAAGCATTAACTTAAATTTCTTACATCCAAACTTGCCCCAAATAACCTTCATTAGAGGTTCTGACTCTATGTGTTTGTTTATTATCATTATTTCAAATTAATGAGTATATACAATATTTGTCCTTTTGTTTCTGGTTTATTTCACTCTACATGATGTCTTCAAGTTTCATCCATAATGACACATATCTCAGGGCCTCACACTTTTTATGGCTGAATAATATTATATTGTATGTCTAGACTACATTTTATACATTTTATGATGTTTAAGCAACTTGTATTGCTTCCACCTTTGGGCAACTGCATCCTATGATGATGATGAACATCAGTTTTCATATATGTGTTCAGGTCCCTGTTTTCAATTCTTTTTGGTACATATATAGAAGTGGGTCTGCCAGTTCATATGATAATTCTCTACCTGAATTTCTGAAGAACTTCTAAACTGACTTCCATAGCAGCTGCACCCAGATACATTCCCAATATTGAATGAGTGTTCCTATTTCTCCACATCTCTTCCAATACAAGTCATTTTCTGTTGTTTTAAATAGGAGCCATTTTACTGGGGATGAATGATATTCATTGTGGTTTTGATTTGTATTTGATTAATAGCTAGTGATGTTGAGCATCTTTTCATGTGCTTTTTAGTCATCTGTATATCCATTTTAGAGGATCTACCAAGTATTTTGCCCATTTTTAAATTGTGTTGTTTTATTTTACCATTGAGTTGTAGGATTTCTTTATATATTTTGGATATGAAACATTTTTCAGATATATGATTTTCAAGTATTTTCTCACATCACTAGGGGGTCTTTTTCTAAGGTGCATTGTTGGGGCTTTGCCCAGTGGAAAGCAGAAGTTGTGCATGTGATTTTTGAGTATGGGTCCTAATGAGGGTGAAAAATTTAGAATGTATAAAATCTTGAATGTGAACAAGCCTCATAGGTGTTGTGCTTGTCATTGTCTGTAGTGGGCTTGTATTTGCTGTTGTTGGAATTTGTTTCCTCTTATAGGGCCAGGTGATGCCATTTGGATATCCCTTGTATTTTAAGAGGTGTTATTGTCCAGCCTTACTTCTATAAATGCCTTATGAGTGTGGCTAGGTCTTCTAGGAGGCCCTTTTTAGAGTCAGCCCTTAATCATATATCAACCAAAATAGTGGCATTATTAAACTGCTTTTATAAGAGTTTGTTGAGGTCCTGGTGGTAACAGATAGGAATTATTGTTTTTTAGTTATTGGCACTGAGCAACACACATTGACCAAGAGAGTCACAGCAAAGTTACTGACCATGCCTATGGGTGCATCTTTTATTAATGAGATGAAGCTAAGGATTAGAGCTTTAATTGGGAGGACTTGTGCACTAAGATTGGCATAATTGATGGTTGATTGCCCCTTTACTGATGGAGGCTTTGCAATTGGATGAAAAGGAATTTAGTTTATGGGGAGTTGGTAGGTATTAAGACTCCCTCCTTGGAGAAAAGTTGTATTGAAGGCTGGTGCTTCAAAGTACCTGGCAACTCCAAAGAAGGACCCTGATATACTCCACAGGAGAGGCTGCATTGTGTGGGGATGCAGGAGTCCAAAATTTGTAAGGCAGGTTGTGAGGCTGTCAACTCCAATAAAGGTTCTTGACAAACTCCACAGGAAAGTCTGTTGGCTGAGGAAGATGTGAAATTCTCTCTTCTCCACGAAAAGTTTTCAACTGATTGAATCAAATCTAAGGGATTGGATTCTCTCCTTTGTGGAAGACACACTCATAGTTTATTGTGGATGTAATCAGTCACACATGCAACCAACTGACTGATGAAAATAACCTTGCAGTAATGGTTCAACCAATATTACTTGACCAGACAACCGGGCACAATCACATGGCCACATGGACAACTGAGCCCAGCTATCACAATGTGATTCTGAATTTATTTTAAACTCAATGCTGAATATTGACCTTTTTTGTTTTCATTTGTTTCTTAACAACTGATTCATAATAGGCCTCTTTGCTCCTATCTGAATATGAAAAGGGTAATAATATGAGTATCTCTGGGAAAGAAAAATAGAATAGTTTAAAAATTATGCCAACACCATTAATGGACCATTAGATGGTGATCATACTCTGTCTGAGGTTCCAATCTTCTTAACAGAGCTGAGGACCTCCACACTGAAACTTAGGTGAGAAATTCATTACTGCTCCTCATTCTACCATCTGACACACCCCACAGACAGCCTTTGGTGTTTCTTAAAATAAGTATCCATTAACCTGTTCCCACATTTTCTCCCAATTAGTAGAACCAACGTGGGCAACTATTCATGTGTTATAACATGTAACCATCTCACGGGAGCCCTGCCTGATGCTCCCTGACCCAGGACTTCATACTGATATTTTTCATCTCACTGAAGACACCTAAGAGGTGTTTTTGATTGAGCCTGTTTTCCTTCTCCTTGGATTAAATGTAGTTGAATTTGTAGAGAATGCAGTTTGTAGTTTCAACTTATCTAAATTAGTTCAGTGAATTAATATTACAGGAAGCAAGGAGAGTAGCTGAGTACTAAACAGTGACAAAGCCTTCAAAAGGGGTGAGAAATACATCATAATATTTAGTTCCATGTTGTTATCATGTGACCCTTGCAGGAAAATTGAGCGTCACATAACATGGTTTAATATACTAGGATAATAACGGGCTCTCAGGGACTGGTAATGGACAGTGCTCCTCCATTGTTTACACAGTATCCTTTGCCGTTCCTCCTGGCTCAATGGCCCTCTTTCCACCAAGGCTGCAATATGCTTTGCCTGGCTAAAGAGATGTTAATGGAAGTTGTTAGCCCCAGAATGAGCCAGAACATGACCCATTTAGTTCCTTCATCATTCTCTCTGCAATTTGTGACAAAGATGTTATGCTCTAAGTACATGGAGCAGACAACATAGAAGCCTGACTACAAATTCAAGCATTGGATTACCCCACCAACACAAGACTGCTTTCCTCCTGACTTTGGGGAAAAAATTAATCCCCATGTAGTTTATGCCATGGATATTGGGTTTTCTGTGATAGAAATCAAAACTGTGTCTTAATATATAGAAGTGACTAGGCTGACACCACCTCAAATGCTATAGAGAAAAGACAATTTTCAGGGACAGTTCCCAGGTAAGTTTTAAAGGACTTAGGGCAAGTAGATCACTACCAAACTGCCATCTTTGTCAAATTGTCAAATTTCACCTTCCTGGGACACCCAAATGTGTGACGTGACATCTGTGTGAAAGAATGCTTTAGACTTTGACACATTGATGGAGGAAAGTATTGGAACCAGGAAAATTTTCCCTTCTGTGTTTTGAAATTGCCTGAGACTAATGACTCATTCCCCCCCCGATTCATCACTTTTGGAATATTCAGTCTATTCACTGCATGTCCAACTACTGCATTTTAGTAGATGTTGACTTGTTTTATAGTTACACAATTCCACAGGTATGGAGGAACTTTGTCTGTTGGTAGAACAAATCCATGTTCTTACCTGTGGTCCACATGAATTAAATAATGATACACAGGACACAGGACTATTGAGATGATAATATTTAGATGAGGTTTTCTACTTAATGTTGATGCTGTAATAGTTTGAGATGTGGCAGTATTTTGGGATGAGGTGAATGTAATTTGCTGTAATGCAGACATTAGTTTGGAGAGGCAAGAGGGTAGACTAGTGTGTTGGATAGTGTCTCCAAAGAAATGTCTACCAGAAACAGGTACATGTGTCTTTATTTGTAATAAGTTCTTGCTGAGGGAGTTATCTTAAGGATCTCATCTCAATCTAATATGTGGTTTCTTTGTAAGAGAAAGAAGGAGGAGATTGAGATATGGGCACAGAGGAGAGACATGACAATGGAGGCAGGGATTGGAGTGATGTTGCCACAAGCCAAGGATCACCAGGAGCCACCAAGAGATGGAAGAATCAAGGAAGAATTTTCTCCCAGATCCTTTAGAGGGAATTGGACTCTGCCAATATCTTGGTTTTTGAATTCCATCTTCCAGAACAATGAAAAGCTAAATTTCTATTGTTTGAAGTCACCTAGTTTTGGAAATTGATCCAACTTTAGAAATGAATACACAGCACCAATCCTAACTCCAGGATTCAACAATCACAACCTCCAACCCCTGAACCACAGATTTAGTCCCCTATCCTGCCACTCTGAACATAAAACCACCTTTCCCACATAACTTAGACCACCATTGGAGAAAAGCATCACATCTCATTAACTGGATAACCCACCTTTATGAAATGTGAATAAAAGCACTTAAAATGGTTAATGGCTACAGCCATGGGTTTGATTTGGCTGCTGATGTTTCATAAATTTGCACCTGTACATATGTGTCATGTCATGTGAACAAGCTGAGGAATTGGGCAATGATGTGCCATTGGACATATCTCCGGAGAAGAGTGATTAAGAGTCAGGTGGTTTTATGACACAAAGCCTCATCCTGGGCAGAACAGGGCAGAGATGCATCCAGCATGAAGGTGCTCCTATTGGTGATAGTGATCCTAATCTGAGCCTGAAATGCCTAAACTGGGGAATCAGACCAGTAGAGGTCCAGGTAACTAGCACTACACATGACAGAGCAACGTGCTATTTGAGATGAAAACATGATGGAAGACTTTGAGGGAAGATCACATTTGAGCTCACTTTAAGTGTGAACTGATTTTGAATTTGTACAAATGGGTGGGGGAATCCCCGGCGAAAAGTGTATGGGCAGGGAAAGTGCATGAATGGGAGCATTGCATTAGTGGGCCAATGTATGGGGCCAAGGAGCTCAGATACAAGTACAGATGATCAGCCCTCTCATTTAGAGCTTGGGATGTGAGAAAGGGAGAGTAACATCTAAGGGAAACTGGGTCAGGAGAGGCCTAGTGAAGAGTTTTAGGTGCCAATGCTGTCTGGGAAGTCACTAAGGGCATGGCATGTTTCCTTGAGTGCAAGAAGGGTGCCCTTCAGGAACTAAGTCTGGTTCTGTTGATCTGACATTTATTACGTGCTCACATCATGAGATAACATGCTGGCACTAGGGCACCACACCCATGCAGTTCCAAAAACCAACAGAGCCAGCAAATGACACCAATTTGGCCAACAGCCAAAGATGAGGACAGTTTTGCCAAAATAATGATAGCTAGGTCTTACTATTACAAACACAGTCTTCAGAGAATGGGAACAGGGCAGTACAGGAATGACATTTAATGTCTACAAAAGTGAAGGAGATTCCCTAGGGCTGCCTTGAAATCCTTGTTCCTCAGTGTGTAAATGAGTGGGTTGAGGGTGGGGCTCATAGCTGTGTACAGCACTCCAGCCAGTTTGCTTCTCTCAGGGCTGAAGCTGGAGGCTGGGCTGATGTAGGCAGTGAACACAGCTGAGTAGTAGACAGAGACCACAATGAGGTGGGAGGAGCAGGTGGAGAAAGCCCTCCTCTTCCCCTCAGCTGAGCGGATGCATAGGATGCTGCCAATGATGTAGCCATAGGACACAAGGGTGAGCAGGAAGTTGAGGCCTCCATAGAAGGCATCAGCTAAGAGGGTCATGATGCTGTTCACATAGGTAGAACTGCAGGAGAGAAGCAACAGTGGAGGGATCTCACAGAAGAAGTGAGTGATTACATTGGGGCCACAGGACGACAGCTGTGCTAACAGAGCAGTGTTGACAGAGGAGTTCAGGACACAGATGACCCAGACTGACGTGGCCAGCTCCAGACAGAGCTGGAGGCTCATCAGGCTCCCATAATGCAATGGCCGGCAAATGGCCACATAACGGTCAAAGGCCATGACTGTGAGCAGCAGCAGCTCAGCAGATGTAGACCAGGCCAGGAAGAAGAGCTGGGCCATGCAGCCCTGGAAGGAGATGGTGTTGTCCTCCCAGGCTAGGCCTACCAGCACCTTGGGCAGCACAGAGGAAGTGCACATTATGTCCATGGTGGCCAAGTTGAACAGGAAAAAAATACATGGGACTGTGAAGACCAGAGCTGCAGGTGATGATGGTGATGATCAGAGTGTTTCCCAAAAGGGCCATGGAGTAGAGGAAGAAGAAACAGCCAAGCAGAGGCAGCCGCAGTTGTGGGTGCTCTGAGAACCCCTGCAGTATGAATTGTGTTACTAGTGTCTGGTTGGTCTTCCCTAGTTGGCCTGACATGACTCTTGGACACCACGTCGTATGATCTTCAACACTAGCCCCTCATCAGGAAACTCTGCAAGGTGACATGGCATTGTCTTCAGGCTCATATGTCCTCATATGGCTATTTTAGAACATACCCTGCTCTTAGGAAGGGAAGGCATCAATTGGTTTATTTGATTAAGGCCTATTTATTTCCTCAACCATCACCCAGGGCAATGTTTTTCTGAAAACTACATATCCTTCACTGATATTCCCCTTTCATTTTCCCTTTGAAGCATTTACCCTCCAGATTATGGGGGTCACCTGCCCTCACCCTGGCCTTCTTCTTCAGTGAGGCCAAGGAGATCATCCCTCATCGAGTGCTCTCTATTCCTTTTCTCTCTCTGTCCCCTCCATGCACTGCCATCTGCTATCATGTCCATGGGGACACCACATCCAACTCTTGCTGTTACAGTGAGAACTCCCTTCAGTGGTTCATCTCTGAGTCTCATGCTGCATCTGACAAAACCCTGTCTTTCTGGCCCCTTTGCCATTAGCTGCCCTTTTCAGCTATCTTGTCTCTCCTTCCATGTACATGATTCCTCACATTTGGTCTTTGGGTGTCTTTCCTCACTCTCTGTTCCCTTGGTCCATCCTCTCACTCTGCTTTTTCCCAGACAAACAAAATGAGGAACTCCCATAGGAACAGGCTGAAAGCAACAGAGCTCAGGAGCAACGGACCAGCAGATGCCAGTGTCATGACTATCCAGCTGGCAGAGGTGTTCCTGACTCATCAGATACAAATAGATTGAAAGTGAAAGGATGGAAAAAAATGTCCCACACAAGCTATAACCAGAATAAAGTAGGAGTAGACAAAATAGACATTAAATGTAAAGACACCATTAAAGGCAAAGAAGGACACTATTAATAAAAGTGAAAATTACTGAGAAGAAATAACAATCGTATATATTTATGCTCTCAATCAAGGAGCTCCAAAGTGCATGAGACAAACATTGGCAAAGGTGAAGGGAGCAATAGATGTTTCAACAATAATAGTAAGAAGCTTTCATTCACCATTCTCCTCTATAGATAGAAAAACCAGACAGAGGATCAACAAAGAAATACAGAACTTAAACAATTTGATGATTGAATTAGACATAACAGACATATATAGGTCATTAGACCCAAAACACCAGGATATACATTCTTCTCCAGTGCTCATGGAACATTCTCCAGCATAGATCTTATGCTGGGGCACAAATCAGGTCTTTATAAATTTAAAAACGTTGAAGTTATTCAAAGCAATTTCTCTGATCATAATGATATGAAGCTGGAATAACCACCAAAGAATGAGAACTTTTCCAAATATACTGAGTTAAAGAACACACACTTAAATAATCAGTGGGTCAAGGAAGAAATTGCTAGAGAAATTGGTAAATATCTGGAGATGAATGAAAATTGGAATACAACATATCAAATTATTGGATGTGGCAAAGGCTGTGCTGAGAGGGAAATTTATTGCCCTAAATGCCTATATTAAAAAATAAGAAAAAGCAGAAATTGAGGACTTATCTACTTAACTGGAGGAACTAGAGAAAGAATAACAAACTAACCCCCAGACAAATAGAAGATAAATGGCAAAGATTAAAGCTGAGTTAAATGAATGGGAGAACAAAAAACAATTAAAAGAATCAATAAAACCAAAAGTTGGTTCTTTGAGAAAATCAGCAAAATTGGTGGACCGGTATGGTTGACAATGGAAAAAACACAGAGGATGCTGATAAAGAAAATCAGAAATGGGGGCGGGGGAGGTCATTTCCACAGACCCTGAAGAAGTAAAAAAAAAATCATAAAAGGATTCTATGAACAACTATATGCCAACAAACTAGACAACTTAGATGAAATGTCCAATTTCCTGGAAACATACAAACAAGCTACACTGACTCGAATAGAAACAGAGGACCTCAACAAACCATTCACAAGTAAAGAGAGTCAATTAGTCATCAAAAATCTTCCTACAAAGAAAATCCCAGGGCCAGATGGCTTCCCAGGTGAATTTTATCAAACATTCCCAAAAGAACTAACATCAATCCTGCTCAAACTTTTCCAAAAATTGAGGGAAAAGGAACACTACCCAACTTATTTTATGAAGCTAACATCATATTAATACCAAAACCAGGTAAAGATGCTATCAGAAAGGAAAACTACAGGCCAATCTCCCTAATAAACATAGATGCAAAAATTCTCAACAAAATGCTAGCAAATTGAATCCAACAACACATTAAAAGAATCATACACCACGACCATGTGGGGTTTATACCAGGAATGCAAGGATGAATCAATTAATGTATTATAGTACATTAACAAATCAAAAGTGAAAAATCACGTGATCATCTGGAGTGATGCTGAAAAAGCATTAGGCAAAATTCAACATCCTTTTCTGATAAAACACCTCAAAATGTAGGAATCAAAGGTAACTTCATTAATATGATAAAGGACATATATGAAAAACTTATAGCCAGCATCATACTCAATGGAAAGAGACTGAAAGCTTTCCCCCTATGATTGGGAAGGAGACAAGGATGCTCTCTGTCACCACTATTATCCAACATTGTACTAGAAGTTCTAGCTAGAGCAACCAGGAGGAGAAAGAAATAAAAGGCATTCAGATTGGAAAGGAAGAAGTAAAGCTTTCATTATTTGCAGATGACATGATACTATATTTGGAAAATCCTGAGAAATCTATGACAAAGTTATTTGAACTAATAAACCAATTCAACTAGGTGGCTAGATTTAAAATTAATGTGCAAAAATCAGTAATGGGGTGGGCCACAGTGGCTCAGCTGGCAGAGTTCTTGTCTGCCATGCCACAGACCTGGGTTTGTTTCCCAGTGCTTGCTCATGTAAAAACAAAACAAAACAAAACAGTAATGCTTCTATCACATGTAATGACCTAACTGAGGAGTCAATTAAATGTAAAAAATCCCAGTCAAAAAGCAACTAAAAGAATCAAGAATCTAGGAATGAACATAACTAGGGATGGAAAGGACTTGTACACAGAAAAATGCAAAACACTGCTAAATGAAATCAAAGATTTAAATAGGTGGAAAGGCATTCAGTGCTCATGGTTAGGAAGGTTAAACAAGTTACAATATCAACTCTACTCAAACTGATCTACATATTCAACACAATAGCAATCAAAATTCCAACAACTTACTTTGAAGACTTGGAAAAGCTAGTTACCAAATTCATCTGGAAGGCAAAAAGACTCCAAATAGCTAAAAGCATCCTAAAAAAGAATATGAAGAAGATCAACACTCCCTGATTTTAAAACTTATCATAAAGCCACAGTGGTCAAAATAACATGCTACTGGCACAAAGATAGAAGTATTCACCAATGGAATTGAATCAAAAGCACAGAAATAGACCACCAAATCTATGGTCAACTGATCTTTGACAAGGCCCCCAAATCCACTAAACTGGGACAAAGTCATCTTTTCAACAAATGGGCATGGGAGAAGTGGATATCAATAGCCAGAAGAATCAAAGAGGACCCTTACCTTACACTTTATACAAAATTTAACTCAAACTGGATCAAACACCTAAATATAAGAATGAGTACTATAAAGCTCCTAGAAAAATGTAACAAAACATCTTGAATACCTAGCAATAAGTGGCATTTTCCTAAAGTTTACATCCAAAGCAAAAGCAACAACAACAACAAAAATAGGTAAATGGGAACTCTTCAAAATCAAATGCTTTGGGGCCTCAAAAGATTTATCAAAAAGGTGAAGAGGAAACCAACTCAATGGGAGAAAGTATTTGGAAATCACACATTGGATAAAGGGTTGATATCCTGGTTACATAAAGAAATCACAACTCAACAGCAAAATAAACAACCCAATTATAAAATGGGTTAAAGATATGAAAAGGTATTTTTCTGAAGAGCAAATTCAGATGGCCAAAAAGCACATGATGAGATGCTCATTTTCATTAGCTATACAAGAAATGCAGATCAAGACTACAATGAGATACCACCTCACACCTAAAATAATGGTGGCTATTAAATGAACAGGAAACTACAAATGTTGGAGAGGATGTGGAGAAATTGGGACACTTATGCACTGCATGTGGGAATGTATAAGACAGTCCAGTGGTTCCTCAGAAAACTGAATATTGAGTTGTCCTATGTCCTGGCAATTCCACTACTAAGTATATACCCAGAAGACTTGAAAACAGTGACACAAACAGAGATTTGCACATTGATATTCATAACAGCATTATTTGCAATTGTCAAAAGATGGAAACAATCCATGAGTCCATCAGTGGAGGAGTGGGTTGACAAAATGTGATCTATACATATAAGGGAACATTATGCAGCAGTAAGAAAAAAATGATGTCCTGAAGCACATGACAAGACAGATAAGCCTTGAAGACAATATTGAGTGTGATAAGCCAGACCCAATATAGGGGACATAGAGATACACATAAGCTAGAGATGGGTAATTGGTTAGCTAATGAGGTTGAATGCCAATGTAAGGAAATAGACAGAAGTGAAGGTGGTTCACAAGTGGGTCTATAAGTAATAATACCATATTGAAGGTGAACATGATTGGAGGAGGTTGTATAGACTGAAGTGTCCCATGATTAACATACAAATATAAATATATTCTTGCATGAGCTACTGCAAGGATATAAATCTTGTATAAAGAGTGTATAATTTGGGGGTATGGGAGAAAACTGCTGTTGCATACTATTAGCTGTGTTTAACAGGAAAACATCAACCTCAGCAATACCAGGGCTAATTGATGGGGGGAGGAACAAGGGTTAAGAGAAGGTTTGGTTTTTCTATTTGGTGAGGGTGTGCTTACTGTTTATCTTTCTCTTGGGAACAATGAAATTACCTGAAATTGGGAGTGTTGATGGGTGGTTGTCTTGGACATTATACATGATGCTCAATGAATGGAGATGGCTTAAAGATACACTGACTGAGAAGCAAATCGGTGAAGGATGGTGAATACATATGATCGCATATGTGCTACTACAAAAAGGAATGAAGTTGTGAGGCACGCAACATTGTGCATGTACCTGGGGACATTTGGTGAGGCAAAATAAGCTAAAAACCAAAGAGCAAACATTGTATAGTCTCATTTAGAAAACACATATAAGAAAACAGGGGCCTAGATTGTAAGCTCTTGTAACAGACACATTTAGTTTAGAATGGTAATGATTTTTCTGGATTTTGAAAGGCTGTTTTATATATGTATAACCTGGTATTTAGAGATAAGAATGAAGCTGATCAGGTTGGGATTAAGATAATTAAGAATATAGGAGTAAGGAAGACATTGTATTTTAGAACTTCACCTACTCTTTGAGACCAAAGGAAGAAAGGTTTATTTTGTTTGTGACCTAAATTTTCTGTAGCACCTAATTTAACTCAACCTGTCTGGATAAGTCATTTGAAAAATTGAAACAGGGACCCAGAATAATAATGAGGATTTTTAATGTTATATAGCTTCATGTAATGCCTGGATACATCCTAGACTATATCAAGAAGATAATAAAAAAAAAAGTCCCTTCAGGGATTGGCAAAAAATATGGAACTATTAAACTTTACCACTGGGGGAACCCCTGATACTGTGTCAAATGTTAGTGGCACCCAAATCAATAGGCCAAGCCTTTGATCTTGAGACTTGCTTTTGTGAAGTTTATGCATGTAGTGAGAAGGTTAGCCTACCCATAGCTGTGCCTGAGAGTTACTTCCAGAAGACCCTTTTTGGTGCTCAGATGTGGCATTACTCTCTCTAAGCCCAACTGTGCAAGTGAAATAATTGTTCTCCCACCTACATGGGACATGCCATCCAGGGATGAAAATATCCATGGCAGCATGGGAGTTGACTCTCAGAGATAAGCCTGGCCCTGGCTCTGTGGTATCAGTAGTGCCATCCTGACCAAAAAGGGGAAATGATGCCTAACCAATAAGATATGAGTGGCTGAGAGAGTTCAAATCGAGCCAAGAGGCTACTTGGAGGTCACTCATATGCAAGCTTCAGTTAGACATTGTTACCTATCATAGCTTGCCAAATCCCAAACAAAACCATTCCTACCAATCCTAAAGAACATCTAGGGTGTTATGTAAGATTCTACAAAATTTCCATGGACTAGGTTAACATTCCAGAAACCTCTAACCTACAGATTGGTCCCTGGGCCAGATAAGTCCTGAAACCCTGAGACGCCAGCTTCTCCAGAAGACTGAATGATTCTATCCCCCATTCCTTATTATTGCTAACCCTTCCAACATGAAAAAGATAGAATGGGCATTGCCCAAATACCCTTAAACAGTGGGGGGAAGATCAAAGGTGATGGTGGAGTTATACAGAGAAGGTAGGGTTTGACAAATGCATACAATTGCTGAATCATTATATTGATATTTCTTTTAGTCTCTAGTATCTTAGAGCAGCTAGAAGTAAAAACCTAAAATTGTGGAATTGTAACCCATACTCAACTCTGAAATCTATTCTACAACTAATTGTTGCGATGTGCTTTGAAATTTATTGATACCTATATATATTATTTTTCACAAAAAAGGAAATCGATTGTGATAGTAAATGTACTGCTGTATGATGATATTGTGAACCATTGATTGTCCACTTTGCATTAGCAGATGATACATGAATATATAATATATATCAATTAAAAAGACAATACAACTATAAAAATCAGTGAGAAATTGCTTACAGAAATTGAATAATAGATACACAACTTTCATGACTTCAAAGATTGAATATTATTAGGAACTCAAGAGTATCTTAACTGATTTGTAGATTTAATACAACCTCAATCCTAATCCTATCAGATATTTTAAAAACAGAAATTTGAGACGTGCTTATAAAATTGACATAGAAACACAAGGGACTTGTAATAGAGAAAACAGTTTTAAAGAGAAGAGAACTCTTGAAGGGCTCATAGCAGCTGGCCTCATAACTCCAGGATCAAAGCTACAGTAATCACAATGATTTCATTTTTGTATAAGAATTGACAAGTTAATGCAACCAAATAAATGTTCAAAAATAGACCCATACATCTATAGTCAAGTGATTTTTGTGATGACATATCTAAAAACTCAATTGCAGAAGGGAAATCTTTTCAACAAATTATGTTGGAGAAATTAAATATGCATATTGAAAGAAAACTTTAAACTGTGGCAACTCATACCATACATATATATATTGATGATTGATTAGATATAACCCTGATAAGAAAAGTGAAAATTGTGAAGTTTCTGAAAGCAAACATAAGAGAATATCCTTGCCATCTGTTAGGCAAATTTTCTTATGCAAAATTTCTTAGATAAGGCACAGAAGTACTAATAATAAAAGTTTCACTGATAAATCGGTGTCATAAAAATTTAAAATATCTGCTCAATAAAAGACACTATAAAAAATGAATAGGGGGGTGGGCCATGGTGGCTCAGCAGGCAAGAATGTTTGCCTGCCATGCCAGAGGACCTGGGTTCATTTCCCGGTGCCTGCCCATGTAAAAAATTAAATAAATAAATAAATAAATAGGGAATCCACAGACTTGGAGGAATTATTCACAATACTTCTGGGTCATGAAGAACTCATATAAGGACTATATAAAACTCACCTACAACTAAAAATGATAAAGCCAAACTACCCAATGCAAGATGGATGAGTGATGACACACCCCTCAGAAACCACAATTTGTGGGTGGCAAATAAGTTCATCAAAAGTTCTGAATGCATAAGGAGCCTGGAGCCAGCATTCTGGCTGGTCCCACCCCCTCCAGTCTCCTTAAAAAAAAAAGTTCTCAACAACATCAATTATCACAAAAAAAAAAAACTTGCCAAGAAAGAATTCTGTATGTGGCCAAACTGTCTTTCAAAAAATGGGGGAGGAATTAGACATTCCCAGGTCAAGAATATCTGAGACGCTTTGTCACCATTAAAGTCACACAATGAGAAATGCCAAAGGAATTTGTGCAGATTGAAAGCAAAGGACAGTAGAAAACTGATGACTGCCAAATGAAGATATAAAAATACCTCAGTAAAAATAATGACAGATAAATATAAATACATATATATATATATGCTGCATTCCTTGTCCTGCTTGGAAGACAGAGTGAGCTCTAACGTGTTCCTCTGGAGAAGACAGTGGTCGAGGCTGCAGCTCCTGTGAGAGGCCATGGGAGAGTCTAGGAATTCGACAGTGTTTCCATGACTGGCCTGGAGCAGTCCCACAAGGTAGCAAGTGAGGACAAGACCTCAGAGAGGACAGCGGCACAGTTGTAAGAGCTGAGGGTCTGTCAGGACCCAGACTGCCTTTGGTCCACTACTGTGGCCACAGCCTCCCCCTGGGCCCCCAGACATTGTGAGCTTTGATGCCCACTGGGTACACTAAGGGAAGGGTCATCTGTCTACAGCCCTCATATCATGTTCTTGCCCCACTTTATTCTCTCTCTCAATGTCTGACTTTAAGGGTAAATACCAACCATATTAGATGGCCCTTATCTAAGTGCTGAATCCACCATAGACCCAGCCCTGCTGAATGAAATATTTTCCTTTCATTGAAAGCTGAAGAACTTTTTCTACTCGTGAATGTTGATCTGTAGACTTTCAGGTAAGGGACTGATGTCTGCACCCATTTCACAAAGTTCTCTCTGGGGAACATACTGAAGTGAAAAACCCCCAAATCTTTTCTAGTCATGGACATGGTTCTTAGATTCTTCAAATTTGCATTATTGGCAAGGTGGTCAAGAGAGTAAAGAAAGTATTGAATGAAGGAGAAAAATAAATGTGAGTAAACTGAGCAACCACCAAAAGCTTAAACTTACACCTTTTATACAATAGAGCATGAAACAAAATTTTTTAAATGATAATCTTATCTTTGGTCATTTTTTAAAATATAAACTTGGAGTATAATTTACCTACCATGTGTTGCCATTAGAAAATTGTGTAAGCCTCCATGATGAGTTCCTAAAACTGTGAACAATTCCATTCTTAAACTGTGAAATAAATGTTTCATAAACTCCATATTTCATCCACAACCCAGAGGAAGGGGTGAAAATGCTTTACTCATCTTTTCAAATTCCAGTGACCTTGGTGGACATTCTAGGAAATTGTCTTCAGTGCATAGTAGGTGCTGCAGGGACCACAGGTACCTGTCCTTGTGAAGTGAGTTCTAGCCTTCTTGTCTCTACATCTGGGCTGGGATTTCACTGGCCATTAATTCAAACTCTGTTTTCCCAAGATCAAGGTCAGGTGTTTGTCCTGGGGAGGCAGACTCTAAGGGAAATCTCTCAGGGGCAATTATACATGGCTCTGTGTTTCATGACCAATGCTTTCTGTAATTTAGGTGCTGAGGATAGAGTTGGGTAATTTGAACTTCAACTTGTAATGGCAAGAGCATCCAGCTGCCAGTTTCTCTAGCAGAATGCTTTCTTCAAAATCTGCCTTGAAAGTATCACCATTACATTTTCAGTTGTTTTTCTGTTAGAACAATTTATTAACCTTAAAATCAATTCAGTTAAAGTTATTCTGTCTTAATTTTGTTTTCTACTAATTATATATCTTATTAAAATTACACACAAGAATGCAGGCATATGTATAGGGTATTTTTGTATTCTTTTATGTATCTTAGTACTTTTCCTATATTGAAGCAATGGAAGTGATTGCTTTCCTTTAAGATCTCCTTTGACACTTCTTTTTTATTTTGAATTTGAAACCTTTATAGATCAAATTTGCAGAGTGTATCCTTTCTGGATTTTAATGTTTTATGAAGAATGCTTACATTTTGATCAGATATGCACATCACTCACTGTTCCTCATTTTTAGTGTGAAGTTTTAAAACAATTTCATGGAAGCATATTTATTATTAAAATGCACGATTATAATTTTGATGATTCTTCACGCTCATGTAACAACCACCTCAGTCAACACAGAGAGCAGCTTTATCACTCAGAGTATTTCCTTGTGCCCTTTTGTCATCAATTTCATCCCATCCTTTGCTCTCTGCCCCCCAAATCATTGATTTATTTCTAAAATTTTATATTAGTTTTGCCTCCTCTGGGATTTCTAGAAATGAAATCATGCTGTATATACCCTTTTAGTTCAGCTGTTATAAAACTCAAAGCAATGCTGGTGTCATTTATCCATGTTTTTGTGTTAGTAAGATGTGCATTTTTGTAGCTGAGTGGTATTACATTGCGTGTATACAGCAAGATGTAAAATATCCACTTAAATGTGGTAAATGGTAGAATAAGAAGTTCCTTCTAACAGAACAACTACTAAGCAGGCTGAAATTGTCTGAAACAGCTATATTGAAGCTCCAGGCACAGGAGAACACTACTGTACAGCATCAAGGAAGGGTGGGAGAGAGAGACTGATGCCTGGTGGCAAAGGAAAGTAAATTGCTCTCTTTGCCTGATGGCTCTCACCCTAATCCCCCACTCTCATGGCATGCCACAGTGGGGTGCAAACCCTGGGTATCTCCCTATGATAGAAAGGGACATAAAATCCACTTCAGTAAGACTGGATGGGGGTGGGGGACACACACATACCTTAGCATGGCTCTTTTTTTAATTCTGTATGGTGGGGTCACATTTCAGTATTTTTCCATGTGGGTATCCCATTATTGCAGCAGCATATGTTGAATTTTTGTTTGCTTTTTAATTTTGCTTGTTTGTTTGTTTTAGGGAAGTGCGTGGATGGGGAATCAAACCCATGTCTCCCACATGGCAGGTGAGAATTCTACCACTGAACTACCCTTGCAGCCCTGATCATGGCTTTTGATTAGTAACTTCAGATCCCTGGAGGCCAGGTCCTGGGGTTGGTTATTATTTCAATCCCCTGTGTAAAGGTCACAGTGGAGGGGACTTAAAGACACTGTTTCTTCAGGGTTATGGGGGGTAGTTAACTGAAGGAGTGCATTTTCTAGACAGGGTAAGAAAGTTTGCCTTGTGGAGCCATGAAGAAGTTCTTGGGAGCTGTGATGGTTAGGTCAGAGGTCAGTTTGCCCAGGTGATGGGGCCCAGTTGTGGTGGTCAGGCAAGCATTGGTATAACCATTGCTTCAAGGACATTTGGTGACTGGTTGATAAAACAGAAGGCTGGTTTATTAGAAGATTATGTCTGTGGCTGATTACATCAATGATCAACTAAGCATTTGTCTTCCACAAGGAGAGGATCCAACAGTTGGATTTAGTCCAATCAGTTGAAGAAACAGATGGGACAAGCAAACTTCTGTGTTTAGTAGAACTCCAAACTACTAACAAGCAAAAGTAAAAGAAATGATACAAGCCCAGAAGAAATGGAAAACCCTGCAAACTGCATGTGCCTTGGAGATATAATCCTGAGAGGAGGGCTAAAGCACAAGAAAGTCTTTGCCTTCTCACCATCTGGCTACACAATGAAGAAAGAGTCATCTCAGAGTGAAAATTTTAAAATAAGGAACAAAAAGTACTACAAAGAAGAAAAAAATATGTGGGCAACAAAAGAGTACAAAACAAAACAAGAAAAGAGACAATAAATGATTGCCCATGAACAGGAAGAAGATAAAAATCCAGAAAACACCAAAAATGAAGACCATAATGTGGACATTCCAAAGACTTTAAAAAAAATAATCTTAACATAGCTCATGGAGAAGATTGAAAAATCAGAAAAAGAGACAAAGATATCAAAGAAACAATGAGCAAGCAGTATTTAGAGTCTTACAAAAGAAATAGAAAATGTTTTAATTGACTAATCAAACTACTGAAATTGAAGCTACAAAAATTGAAAGGAAAAATCTCTGGAGGGTCTAAGAGCAGTTTGGATCTGGCAGAAGAAAGAATCAGTGAACGCAAAAACAAGACAGTTGAAATGAGTCATGCTGAAGGGCAGAAAGAAAAAAATTATAAAAGGTGATCAATAACCTAACTCTTATGGGTCAATGTGAAGAAAAGCAATATAACTATTATGGTAATAAGATGGGAGAAGGAGTATTCAAATTAATAATGGCAGAGAACTACCTAAACTTAGCAAAAGACATGCATATATGCATCTAAGAAGCTCAGAGAACAGCAAACAGAATAAACATGCAGAAAATTACATCCCATCAATATGGATCACATTATCCGTACTAGCTTTAAAGGACTATGTACCCTGGAAAAGCCACGTTTTAATCCTGATCCATCTGGAGGCAGCCATTTCTTTTAATCCCTTTTCAGTACTATAGGTTGATAATTTGAGTAGATTATCTCCACAGAGATATGACTCTCCAGATTGTGGGTATTAACCTTTGATCAAAAGGAGATGTGACTCTACCCATTCCAGTTGAGTCTTGATTACTTTACTGGAATTCTTTAAAAGAGGAAGCATTTTGGAAAAAGCTTCAGAGCCACCACAGAGAGCCACAAGAACCATGAAAGCCCATGCAACTACAGTCCTTTGACAACGAAGGAAAATGTCCCCAGGGGAGCTTCATGAAACAAGAAGCCTGGAGGGAAAGCTAGCAGACATTGCCATGTTTGCCATGTGCCATTCCAGTTGAGAGAGAAGCCCTGAACTTCATTGGCCCTTCTTGAGTGAAGGTAACTTCTTGTTTGTGCCTTAATTTGGACATTTTTATTGACTTGCTTTAATTGGGGCAATTTCATGGACTTAGAACTGTAAACTTGCAACTTAAAAAATTTCCCCTCTAAAATCCATTCTGCTTCTGGTACATTGCATTCTGGCAGCTGGAAATCTAGAATGCCATCTAACGTAAAAGACAGGATAGGGTTTTATGAGCTGCAAGAGAAAAGCAATACATTTCAAACAAGGGAGTCTCAATTAGATTGATTTCTGATTTCTGTTAAAAAATTTGGAGGCAAGAAGACAGTGGGTAGAAATAAGGTGCTGAGAGAAAATAACTGAAACCATGAATTTTATAACTGATGAGACTTGCTTTTAAAATGAGGGAGAAATGAATATCTTCCCAGATAAATGCTGAAGAAGCTCATCATTACTAACATTCCTTAAAAGCAGTGTTAAAGGGCATTTTTCAGACTGAAAGGAAAGGACACTAGACAGTGGTTCAAATCCACCTTAAGAAAATGATAACTGCAGTAAAGGTATCCACTTGGGTAAATATACATGCCAGAATTATTGTAGTGTAATGTTTATATGTAACTCCACTTCCTACTGAGAAGGTGCAAATGCCTGCTGGCCCCCTCTCCCAGATTTTGGGATCAAACAGCTTTCCCTGGGGCACTTCCTCACTCTATCTCCAAATGTCTGGGTTTATGTTAGCTCTGAGCACTGAGCTGGGGTGTGCTGACCTCTTTCTTTCTTTCCTGACTCTTCCTTTTAAGCCTCCAACTAATTAAATTAAATATCACTCATTGTGGAAGGTACTCCCTTGCCCAACTGCAGGTATAATCAGCCATCGATGAAATTCCTGTGCTGATGACTTAAATCCACAGCAACAGAACAACTGGGTACTATCACCTGACCAAGTTGACACTTCAACCTAACTACTACACAGGGGAAATTCTGAATAGAAGTAGAGGAGAGTTTGGAACTTCAGAGAAGCAAGGAACGGCAATTTTGTTTATGTTCTTATGGTGAGCAAACCTTCTTCCTTTCCCACTGGGTTTTCTTAGAGGGAGGATGGGAGCATTGCAGGGGCTTGTGCATGGGAGCATTAGGGTCTTCGGTATGAAGTGTTGAGTCATGGGAGTCAAACCTCTAATGGTTTCTGGTGTGAGGGTATATTGGGAATATTGGGGTTGGGGTCCAGATTGGCCTATTCAGACTAAAATTAGTTCTGCACTTTTAATTGTTCCTACATCCATAGGAGATTGGGAACAAATTTTTTAGGGATGGAAGACAGATAGTTAATATCTATTGATTGTTATAGGGTGAAATCAGTTTCTAGGCTCTGTTTATGCAGGTGACATATA